>WOXC01004399.1:0-202370 GCA_011680675.1 Gymnobelideus leadbeateri | reverse complement strand
TCAAATAAGAGAAGTGGAGGAAAAATTGGAAAGAGAAATGAGAATGATGCAGGAAAAGTATGAAATGAGGGTCAACAGCCTGACTGAGGAAAACAACACCTTAAAAAATAGACTTGCTCAAATGGCAAAGGAGGCCCAAAAGGGCAATGAGGAGAAGAATGCCTTAAAAAGTCGAAGGAAAAAGAATCTCAAAAGTTCACTGAGGAGATTCATTCCTTCAGAGTTAGACTGGAGCAAATGGAAGCCAGTGACTTTATGAGAAATCAAGATGCTGTTAAGCAGATCCAAACAAACGAAAGATTAGAAGGCAATGTGAAATATCTCATGGGAAAAACCACTGACCTGGAGAATAGATCCAGGAGAGACAATTTAAAAAATTATTGGACTACCTGAAAGCCATGATCAAGGAAAGAACCCAGAAATCACCCTTCAAGAAATTCTCAAGGAAAACTGCCCTGATGTTTTAGATCCAGAGGGCAAAATAGAGGTTGAAAGAATCCACAGATCACCTCCTGAAAAAGATCCCAAAAAGAAAACTCCCAGGAATATTATAGCCAGGTTCCAAAATCCCCAGATCAAGGAGAAAATACTACAAGCAGCCAGGAAGAAACAATTTCAATATTGTGGAAACACAATCAGAATAGCCCAGGACCTGGCAGCTTCTACACTGAGGGATCAAAGGGCATGGAATATGATATTCCAGAGGGCAAAAGAGCTGGGACTGAACCCAAGGGTCACCACCCAGCAAAACTGAGTATTTTGTTTCAGGGGAAAATATGGTCATTCAGTGGAATAGAGGACTTTCAAGCATTCTTGAGGAAAAAACCAGAATTGAATAGAAAATTTGACACCCAGACACAAGAAGCAAGAGATGCCTGAGAAGGTAATCAGGGAAAAGAAATCAAAAAGGAACTTATCAAAGTTGAACTATTTACATTCCTATATGGAAAAGCAACATCTGTGACTGATGATATCTTTCTCACTATGAAAATAATGGAAGAAGGGGGTGTGGTCATATGAATACATATGTGAATGTGTGTGTATATGGTTACAGTTATATATGGATAGAGGGCATAGTTGAATTTGTTGGGAAGGGAGAATACTCAAGGGATGAAATTATGAGGTCAGAGAGGAAAGTGGCAAGAGGAGATGGGGAGAGACAGGGTAGGGTAAACCATCTCATGTAGAAGAAGCAAGGGGAAGTGGTTGCAAGGGAGGGGGAGAATAGGAAGGCAAAAAGGCAAAACCACATTCTCATTGAATTTGGTTCAGGGAGAGAATGACATACATACTAAATGGGATATCTCAACCTGCAGCAGAATAGGGGGAAGGGGGATGAGAGGAGGGATGATGGATGGGAGGGCATCCTTGGGGGGAGGGGAGGTTGAAGTACCCACTATAGAAGAGGGACAGGATCATGTAGGGAATGGACCAGGTGGGGGGTGAGATGAGTGGGAGGGAATTATAAGCAGCCTTGTACAACATATCTACCATGATAATGTTTTGCATAGCTAGACATGTACAACATATACTGAATTACTTATCTCCCAAGAAGGAATGGGTGACAAGGGAGGAAGGAAATGGATCTGAAATTCGAGGTCTTAACATTAAATGTTTCAAATATATATAAATAGTATTATTAATACTCTTTTGCCTATAATTGGGAGATAAGATGTGCAGGCATTGGGACACAAAGATTCATCTTCCTCTAATGGAAAAGTCGATGGGGGCATGGGAGAAGGCATGGGAGAGAGCAGATTGGAGGAAGCGATATCTTGTGGGACTGCTATTCTGGGAGGTTGGGTAGGGGAATAATGGGGGGAAAATGATTGTAACTCAAAATCTGGCGGAAATGAATGATGTAAAACAGAAGTTAATAAAGTATTTATTAAAAAAAAAAGATAAAAAAAGAAAAAAAAATAGGAAAAAAAAAGAAATTCTCAAGGAAAACTGCCCTGATGTTTTAGATCCAGAGGGCAAAATAGAGGTTGAAAGAATCCACAGATCACCTCCTGAAAAAGATCCCAAAAAGAAAACTCCCAGGAATATTATAGCCAGGTTCCAGAATCCTCAGATCAAGGAGAAAATACTCCAAGCAGCCAGGAAGAAACAATTTCAATATTGTGGAAACACAATCAGAATAGCCCAGGACCTGGCAGCTTCTACACTGAGGGATCGAAGGGCATGGAATATGATATTCCAGAGGGCAAAAGAACTGGGAATGAACCCAAGGGTCACCTACCCAGCAAAACTGAGTATTTTGTTTCAGGGGAAAATATGGTCATTCAGTGGAATAGAGGACTTTCAAGCATTCTTGAGGAAAAAACCAGAATTGAATAGAAAATTTGACATCCAGACACAAGAAGCAAGAGATGCCTGAGAAGGTAATCAGGGAAAAGAAATCAAAAGGAACTTATCAAAGTTGAACTATTTACATTCCTATATGGAAAAGCAATAACTGCAACTGATGATATCTTTCTCACTGTGAAAATAATGGAAGAAGGGTGTGTGGTCATATGAATACATATGTGAATGTGTGTGTATATGGTTACAGTTATATATGGATAGAGGGCATAGGTTGAATTTGTTGGGAAGGTAGAATACTCAAGGGATGAAATTATGAGGTGAGAGAGGAAAGTGGCAAGAGGAGATGGGGAGAGACAAGGTAGGGTAAACTATCCCATGTAGAAGAAGCAAGGGGAAGTGGTTGCAAAGGAGGGGGAGAATAAGGAAGGCTAAAAAGGCAAAACCACATTCACATTGAATTTGGTTCAGGGAGAAAATGACATACATACTAAATGGGATATCTCAACCTGCAGCAGGATAGGGGAAGGGGGATGAGAGGAGGGATGATGGATGGGAGGGCATCCTTGGGGTGAGGGGAGGTTGGAAGTACCCACTATAGAAGAGGGACAGGATCATGTAGGGAATGGACCAGGTGGGGGGTGGGATGAGTGGGAGGGAATTATAAGCAGCCTTGTACAATATATCTACTATGATAATGTTTTGCATAGCTAGACATATACAACATATACTGAATTACTTATCTCCCCAGAGAGAATGGGTGACAAGGGAGGAAGGAAATGGATCTGAAATTCGAGGTCTTAACATTAAATGTTTCAAATATATATAAATACTATTATTTATACTCTTTTGCTTGTAATAGGGAGATAAGATGTGCAGGCATTGGGACACAAAGACTCACCTTCCTCTAATGGGAAAGTCGATGGGGGTATGGGAGAAGGTATGGGAGAGAGCAGATTGGAGGAAGCAATATCTTGTGGGACTACTAATCTGGGAGGTTGGGGAGGGGAATAATGGAGGGAAAATGATTGTAACTCAAAATCTGGCGGAAATGAATGATGTAAAACAGAAGTTAATAAAGCATTTGTTTAAAAAAATGTATATGTCAGATTACATGCTGTCTTGGGAAGAGAGGGTGGAGGGAGGAAGTAAAAAGTTAAAACTTATGGAAGTGAATGCTGCAAACTAAATATAAATAAATTAATAAAGAAAAATTAGACTAGTAGTTCTCTACAAATAGAATGCAAAGATAGAGGAGGGTATGGATCCTAAAGGGACAGAACTGAGATAAAGGGAGAGATAGCATGGAGAGAGAATTTCTGCCTTAGCATATGAAAACTGAATTACAGGGGCAAGGGAAGAAGTTGGGATCCACAACACTGGATGGGAAAAGAACCAGTTGCTCTGGGATTCTACCTCCCCAGATCCTGTAATATCTAAGTACAGTGTCTGTAGGGGGTAGAATCAATTTCCATGGTTTATCACTCCAAACACCAAGTACCTATGTGTGCATATGATTAGCAAAGATGGCAAAGAGTTTTCTCTAGCCTCTGAGTCAGGGTGTTCATGTGGTAGGACCTGCACTGTATTCAGAATCCAAACGAACTCCATAGCAACATTCAAGGAAGACAGAGTAAGTATGGGGTAAGCACTCCAATCTTGAGTTCCGTCTGTGTCCCAGTAGAGACTCACTAAGTATCTTTAGGTCCCTAAACCTCAGGATTTCTAACAGCTCTGACCCTGAAGCATCCTTGGTTCCCCTGAGACTTGGGATCTCATGATTCAGCAACCTCAGTAGTGGCATATGACAACTATCAGGTTTGTTATTTAATTTTACTGCTGTTGTTCCCAAAAACTGATCTAATACAAAATAAAACACATAGGGGTTAGAGTATAAGCATTTTCTTATTATTTAATTTAAGCATAGAAGGCTGCTTAAATGAACCAAAGTTCTAAATTGTTGAGGCCCATTAACTACATTATATTATACTGTTTCTTTTTTGCATACTTACATTAAAAAGCATTTATTAATTATTGCCTATGGGCCAGGTACGGTGCTAGGAACATGAGATATAAATACAATGAAACAATGTCTACTAACAAGGAATTTACAATGTAACCAACTTCAAGTAAAAATTGAAGAAGCAGGGCGGAGCCAAGATGGCAGAGTAGAAACAGCACTTCCAAGGTGCGCCCCCCCGACACCACTTCCAAACCATGTAAAAGGTGGTCTCTGAACAACCTCTGGAGCACCAGCACCCACAGAAAGACACAAAGAAGCTAGCCTCCCGCTGAGCACAGCCTGGCAGCCTGGCAGGGAACAGCCAGCGCAGCACACTGTGAACCCACAGCACAGGGCTCTGGGAGTCGAGCCCAGGCCCGAGTGAGCTGCAGTTTTAGCCCCAGGGCACCCTTGGCCAGCAGCCGGCTGGAGGGACACCAGAACACCAGCAGCTGTGGTGATTCCAGAATTATCAACACAGATACGCATAGAACAAAGTGAAAGGTTAGTGCCCTATGGACTTTGGGACCAGTATTTGGGGAACACGTTGGCTTCTTTCCCTGGGGGCTAGAAGTGGCTAAGGAGACACGATGTAAGCTCCCCTATCTGGTGGCAGAGTCCTACTGTGGCAACAAGCCCAAAAGTCAAGTAATTAAGCGGCAATATGCCTAGGCAAAGGAAACAAAATAAACCAAAAAATTCAACATTAGACTCCTATTTTGGGGGCAAAGAGGATCAAAATATGGAACAGGAAGAGGACTGTGAGGTCAGAAATCCTGCACCAAAAGCCCCGAATGAAAACACAAGCGGGTTACAGGCCATAGAAGACCTTAAAAAGGATTTTAAAAACCAAATAAGAGAAGTGGAGGAAAAATTGGGAATAGAAATGAAAAGGATGCAGGAAAAGTATGAAATGAGAGTCAACAGCCTGAATGAGGAAAATAACACCTTAAAAAATAGACTGACTCAAATGGCAAAGGAAGTTCAAAAGGGCAATGAGGAGAAGAATTCCTCAAAAAGCCTAATTTGCCAGATGGAAAAAGAATCTCAAAAGTTCACTGAGGAGATTCATTCCTTCAGAGTTAGACTGGAGCAAATGGAAGCTAGTGACTTTATGAGAAATCAAGATGCTGTTAAGCAAATTCAAATAAATGAAAGAATAGAAAGCAATGTGAAATATCTCATGGGAAAAACCACTGACCTGGAAAAGAGATCCAGGAGAGATAATTTTAAAATTATTGGACTAACTGAAAGCTATGATCAAAGAAAGAATCTAGAAATCACCCTTCAAGAAATTCTCAAGGAAAACTGCCCTGATGTTTTAGACCCAGAGGACAAAACAGAGGTTGAAAGAACCCACCAATTGCCTCCTGAAAAAGATCCCATAATAAATTAATTAAAAAAAAAAAAAAGATCCCATAAATAAAACTCCTAGGAATACTATAGCCGGGTTCCATAATTCCCAGATCAAGGTGAAAATACTACAAGCAGCCAGGAAGAAATAATTTCAATATTGTGGAAACACAATCAGAATAGCACAGGATCTGGCAGCTTCTACACCGAGGGATTGAAGGGCATGGAATATGATATTCCAGAGGGCAAAAGAGCTGGGATTAAAACCAAGAATCACCTACCAGCAAAACTGAGTAGCTTGTTTCAGGGGGAAATATGGTGATTCAGTGGAATAGAGGACTTTCAAGCATTCTTGAGTTGAAAAAACCAGAGTTGAATAGAAAATTTGACATTCAGACACAAGAAGTAAGAGATGCCTGAGAAGGTAATCAGGAAAAAGAAATCAAAAGGAACTTATCAAAGTTGAACTATTTACATTCCTACATAGAAAAACAGTAAATATGACTGATGAAACCTTTCTCAGTATGAAAACAGTTGAAGAAGGATATATGGGCATATGAATACATATGTGAATGTGTATATATATATATATATATATATATGTTTATAGATATACATGGATAGAGGGCACAGGTTGAATTTGGTGGGAAGGGATGATACTTAAGGGATGAAGTTAAGAGGTGAGAGAGGAAAGTGGCAAGAGGAGATGGGGAGAGACAGGGTAGGGTAAACTATCTCAGAGGGCAAAAAGGCAAAACCATATTCTCATTGAATTTGGCTCAGGGAAAGAATGACATACATACTAAATAGGATATCTCACCCTGCCATAGTGGAGGGGGAAGGGGGATAAGAGGGGGGATGATGGAGGGGAGGTTGGAAGTACCCACTTTCGAAGAGGGACAGGATCAAAGTAGGGAATGGACCAGGTGTCAGGTGGGATGGGTGGAATGGGTGGTGGGGAAATATAGTCAGTCTTTTACAATATATCTACTATGGTAATGATTTGCATAGCTATATAAGTACAACACATACTGAATTGCTTATCTTTCCAAAGGGGGTGTGTGACAAGGGAGGAAGGGAATGGATCTGAAATTCGAACTTTTCAAATTAAACATTTCAAATATATATATACTATTTTTAAAAAATAAAATAAAAATTGAAGAAGCAGATTTTTTCAATCAAATATATAGACAGCAATCATTAAGGAGGAAGGGAGGAATGAAAGAGTATTTATTAAGTCCTTACTACAGAGAGAACATAGTGCTAAATGACTGGGATACAAACACTAAAAGCTAGCATTTATATAGTGTTTTGGACGTGAAAAGTTTTTATCGACAAATAAAGACAGGTGAAATTACCAAAACCATTTTAGAGATGAATAAGCTGATATAGACAGTTATATGACTTACCCAGGGTCATCAGGAGACAGCCCATGGCAGTATTTGAACTCATGTTTTCCTGACCGTAGGTCTACTGTACCATTTATTATTTAATGTAATTTTCACTGATAAAATCATCCATTTCTGCTGTTGCATAATTCAGTTCCAAGGACTTTGATAACAAGAACTTTCTTTTCCTGTTCTTCAGCACTTTTGGTCACTGAGGCAGGAGGAGCTGCCAGCATCAGTAAAAACAGTGGTCATGTACCAACTACACAAAGCCTAATGTCCTGAATGATGTCTGTGGGAGTGGGATGGAAGGCAATTAATCCCAGGACTCTTTGGCTCAGTGTCCTGGGCTGTCTCCATTTAAATCTGGGGGGAGATAGTGGTAATAGTCTGACTTGCCAAGGAAAGACTACCAACTATTTCTAGATCAACTTGATAAATTTACTGAAAGGGAAGTTTAGGGTAAGAGATTTAGGATTATTCCTTATAGAGAGGATAAACCAAGCCCCAAGGCAGGTCCTCTGGGATCATCAGGTTGGCTGAGAAGCTTGGGAGGAGGCACAAAGGTTGGAGGAACTTTTTTGTTCTGGCCCACAGGAGAGAGTGGGTCTTTAAAATGGTCTCAGAACTTTTTACCTTTTCCCTTCCAACTTTCTTCCAGAGTAATCCTGAGAGTACAGTAAGGAGATGCATTGATATCCCCAGAAGTCAATAATGGTAACCTTGGGGCTAAAGTACATGTGGTAACCCATTTGATCAAAGAGGGAATTTCTAGAACCTTGAGTTCTGTGGTTGCCTTTTACTTTTCTTTCCCATTTTTGAGCACAAGTGAGACACCGAAGACTAAAGAGGATATTTTCATAGTCCAAGAGACATTAGAAGCCAGGGCAGTGGCAGAGTTTCAAGAGTTTCTGGAAAACTACATGGCTTAGGAAGGGAATTACAAACCCTGGCTTCCTAGTCATAGGAGGATAGAATTTCCTAAGCAGCCTTCTACTAGAGATGAATTTCCTGCTAGTTTTGCAGGATGCCTCACAAGAAGCCTCAATTAATCAGTCAACAACTGAAGATACAAATAATAGTTGAAAAATTTCAGGGTTTGGCCTTCTAAGTAATGACAAATTCCTAAGCTGTAGGTCTCTGGGACAGAAATAAGGAATTTGCACACTGTTCCTAAGATGTACAGAGCAGCAACAAGGTAGCAAAATCCATCACATGGAGGAATAAGGCACCTGAACTCTGTACTCCACTATTACATTGAGGAGAGATGAAGAGACAGAGAGGGAGATGAACAGAGTGTTTATTAAAAAGTACCAGTCATCAATGACATCTCAATAGCCAAATCTAATGGTCTTTTCTCAGTTCTCATCCTTGACCTCTATTCAGCCTCTGACACTACTTATCACCCTTATCATCCAGGTTTCTGAGAACTGCTTTTTCCTGGTTCTCCTCCTACCTGCCTGATTGCTCTTGCTCAGTCTTTTATGCTGGTTCTTCTCTAAGGTCACAACCACTAACTGTGGATCTGTTCTGTGCTCTCTTCTCTGTCCCTTTATACTCACTTGATCTCCTCAGCTCCCATCAATTTGATTATCACCTCTGCAGATGAATTTCATATCAGTCTATTCAACCGTCTATTTCAACAGTCTATTCAGCAGCTTCTCACCCCCAGGGGAAGTGGCTGATGTGCTCCCAATTACTGGTCCCAAAGTCCACTAGGCACTGACCTCTCACTTTGTCCATGGCATCTATGTGTTGGTAATTCTGAAAACTCCACAGCTGCTGGTGTTCTGGAGTCCCTCCAGCTGGCTGCTGGTCCAGCCACCCTGGGGCCAAAACCTCCAAGCAGGCCTGGGCTCGGCTCCCAGAGCGTTGTACTGGCTGCTCCCTGCTGGGCTGCCGGGCTGTCCTCAGCGGGAGGTTAGCTTCTCTGTGTCATTTTGTGGATTCTGTAGCTCCAGAGTTTGTTCAGAGTCTCTTTTCACATAAATTTGGAAGTGAAGTGGGCCAGAGCTCTGCGGAAGTGCTGTTTCTACTCTGCCATCTTGATTCTGCCACCCTCTACTTAGTGATTTCTTTCAAGATTCTGGTCAAATTCCACCTTTTGTAGGAGGCCTTTTCTGTTTTAACCATCCATTCCCCATCTCCCTTACATACCTAGTGCCTTTGTTCTGAGATTACCTTCCATTTATAATATATAAAACACACATGTAGTTATTTACATGTTGTCTCTCCCATTAGAATGTGAGCTTGAGAGAAAGGATCACATTTTTGCCTTTCTTTGTATCACCAACAAGCTTAACATGGTGTCTGGTGCCACAGTAAATAGTTAATAAAGATTAACTGGCTGAATGACTGATTGGGAATACAAACACAATTAAGAAAGTCCCTCCCCTCAAGAAGTCTGACTACTATAGGGGGCAGGAGAGGAAAGATAATGCATAAAGGAGGTCTAAAAATATGGAGTGATATACTGAGAATATTTGTAGAAGTGGCCAGGAAGTGTTATAGAAATGAGGGCTCAGAGCATGTGCGCACGTGTGTGTGTGTGTGTGTGTGTGTGTGTGTGTGTGTGTGTGAGACATGGGGGAAGTGAAAAAAGGGTTCAAGATTTATCACTTGGTTTATTATCTATGATCCTATGAGGGTGGCATTGATTCAGGAAGACATTAGAATCCTATAAAAAAGTAGGGCCTATAAGAGAGGGAAGGAGACACTATTATTTGCTTTTGGGCTATTTTGAGTCTTCTGAGCAATTTTTTGGCAGTTTTTTATAAACTTCTGTGAAGCCTATGTATTTTTTTTTCTGGGGATGAAGCAGGGAGAAGAGAATAAATGTTATCCTTTTCCTGATAAATATATTTCCCAATAAATAGAAATATATTTTCTACATAAATACATTTCATAAACATATACGGGATACAAGGACCTCTTTTACCCATACTTGTGGATACCCTGACCATAAACAATTCTGGGTAGAAATAGTGAGGCAAAGAGTGCATAAATTTGGGGTCAGCCCCCAATACTGGAACCAGTCCATTCAAGGCCAGGGGAGGGTGAGGAGGGACTTTTGATGATGGATTTATATATCTATTTTTTTGAGTAAATTAAAAGCAGATACCTAATCTGTCTCTTAGAGAATCTCTTAGAGACAGATACTTTAACAACAACTTTCCTGGTAAAGAAAATACAAGCAATGAAGAGTACCTATTAGGTCATGCAAGCTTTTGTTTTGCCAATACATGACTGATGCTTACTCCATGTTTCCTCTGTCTTTTCCAATCCAGTCTGAAATGGCTCAAGGAAAGTCCCCTTGGCAAGTTGTTTCGAATTCACAATTCTCACCCTTAGAAATTTTTTCCTGAGACTCAGCCTAAATGTCTCTCCTCTAATTTCAACCTCATAAAACTCTATATTACCCATAACTGTTTTTTACTATTCCTGGGATCTTATGCTTTCACAAATATTGCATTATTACTAATTGCTACTAATGTATATCTACCATAATTAGACATCTATAAACAGGGCAAAAACTAGGATGAGAAAAAAAGGCTATCATTCTAGACCAAAATACTACACCAGTATCAATACCTGATCATTAAGGAATATTTCAAATTCAAGGTTAATACTGATGCAAAAACATGGAGAAGTCATCAGACTGCATAGAACTAGGAAGTGCAAAAGCAATCAGTTGTAGATGTTACCTTGTTTTATGGAAGTATATTCCTGAAAGGCTCTGTGTGTGGATTTTATTTTTTGCATGTAGATGACATTATGTTAACCGTATCAAGAAACAGAATACTAACTCCACAATCACTTGAGAAATAAACCTAGTAACTGTCATAAGAATTACAGAATCTCAAAGTTGGAAGGGACCTCAGCAACTAGCTAGAGATCAATCCATACCTGAACACAACCCTCAGAATAACATACCTGATATCTAGCCTTTGCTGAAAGACTGAAAAGGGAACCTACAACAACACGAGGTAGCTCATTCCATTTCTGGATAGTTCTGTCAGGAAATTCTTTACAAACACACCCAAATTTGTCTTTTTGCAACTTTTGCCCAGTTGCTCCTAGGTCTACCATCTAAGACAACATAAATCTTTTCCTTCTTCCACTTGAGAATCCTTCAAATATTTCTGTCTTTATCCCCAGCATAGTGACTTACTGATTGATTGACTGAAGACAGGTATCATTCCCAAGTCTTTCCTTCTATGGGCTAAGCATCTAGAGTTCTTTTAACTGATTCTCATACAACATGATGTAAAGAGCCTTCATCATCATGGCTACCTAATTGTAGAAGCAATGCACTTTATCATTAAAATCACTAGATAGTTGCCAAATAGAATCCAGACCACTGACTTTTTCCTATTTAATTTTCAATTCAGCTCCATGACTATCTGTGTGCATGTCCCAGACCTATCAAAATGTGCTACTCAAAATAAAACACAGGGGAAAAAAGGCAGTGTATGCAGAATACATATTGATCAGACTGGATGAGTGATCCATTGTGTTTGCCAGTTAGTGAATATATCTGAAACATGAACCAGACATGGAGTTGAATACAAAATTTCATAGGAAGAAGATAAGTGTTCTTCACTGTAATAGGACAACTATTTAGTGTTGAATGGATGGATGGATGGATGGATGGACAGATAAACTGTAGGGAAGGAAGGAAACAAATAAGCATTTGCTAAACACTTACTATATGCTAGGTATAATGCTAACTAAGCACTGGGGATACAAATATAATCCTAAAGATAATCTCTGCCCTCATGAAGCTTATATTCTAAAAAGAAACATCAACATACAAAAAGAAGCTGAAAAAACAGGAGTAGGGAGAATGACATTCCTAAACTCACTTGGCTTTAAATTCTAGAGGAAGTCAAAAATAGTGTGGAAAGAAGAATGAAGGCAGGTAGGCCTTAGCACCTCAACAGAATGGAGCTTCCAGGCTTCACCAGAGAGAGAAGGGGGTAGGATAGAGAATCCATTATTAGTGGGCTTAGAAAGTAGCAGGCTTCCAGGGTGAGGAAACCCCAGGTGCAGAGAAAAAGTCTAGGATGGGGGGAGGGGGTGAAGAGAGGGGATTGGGATGGGAATGTGAGCTAAATCTGTTCTCTGAACTACAACATCCTCTTACAATACTAATGTGAATCATGGAATAATGCCATAATCTGCAAAGAATGAAAATTGTGATTGATTATAGCACCAACACAATATTCACAACACCAACAGTGACTATGAATATGCTGGCACAGTTCTGAATTGCAAAATATAACTGATTCTCCATATAGAGGACAGAAGGAAAACATTTATTTAGATACAAGAAAACTGAATCCCCAAACCAGAAAGCCAAATCCCAACACCAGAAAACTGAATCCATCACAGCAACAAAGAAGTTAATACACCATAACACAGCAGGAAGACACACCATCCTTTAGCCTTCCCACACTCACAAGCCTAGTTGTCTCCTTGCCTGCATCCTCTCTCTCCCACCATGCTAGCTGCACTGACTCCCAGCTTCCCCTGGGCTCTGCTCCACCCATTCAGCAAGCTCCTCCCCCCACAGGCTCCATGTGATTACATCTGGCCTACTAGGGGAGAAGGGAAGATCTTCAAAGCAGGAAAGATCTTCAAATTAAGTTAGGTCTATTAAGGGGCAGGGAAGATCTCCAAATTCCCATTACCATTACAGTGATGAGGAGAATCACAGTCAGTACAACAGCATACAACCACAACATATTACCAGCAATGATTTGAATACAAAAAGTCATTTTAAAAATCATTAATAATGATTATAATAACTAACGTTTATAAAGTACTTGTAATGTGCCAGGCAGAGTAGTAAGCACTTTTCAATTATTATCTCTGCTGTGGACTGCTCAGTGTCCAGCACTAAGCATGGTCAGAGACGTGAATAAGAAATGACCAGACCATGTGGGTAGTTGAAGGAAAAACCATGAACTTCATTTATTGATTCTTAGGACAAGGTTTTTATAGAGCAATGAGACAAAGACTCAAGTATTCTTATCATTATCTTAGTCTGTCATATCCTGGAAATAGCATGGCAATAAGGCTTTTGTTCTCTAGGTGCCAGAAAGTTTTCGGAAAAGTCAAGTTAACTCCTTTCATATGCAGTCACATTATAAAGGATGCTCTTAAGAGCTGGCTTAAATGAAACCAAAGCCGCTTCATCAAGGACATCTGCATAGGAACTGACCACCTAAGAATCAAATATTTTGGTTTTGAACAACTAAAGTCTTGGAGTAGAGCCTATTGGTCTCAGAACTCAAACAACATCCTTTTAAGTGTAACCCATATCAAAAAACCCAAGGCGCAAGTTTAACAAAAAGCCATGTTGGGAAGGGCCCATAGGGCACATGGTCTGAGTCCTGAATCAGGCCTCTTTGGCTCCCCACATATCTCACTTGAACCTCCTAAAAATCCATTTTATAGATGAGGAAAAGTATGATTTGAAAATAAGATAGGTCAGTCATGTAGAGAGAGTAAGGTACTGGTTAGTGTAAGTGCAATACCAATATCTATGAAATATTAGGGGGGAAAACCTAGAGGAAGGAAGCAAATATATTTAGTAGATCCTTTATGGGGGATTTATGAAAAGACATGAGCAAGAATTATATAAAATGAAAAGGCAAGGGATATCTATAATATGCCTCTGTGGAAGAAGAAATTCTCATGCTTAGATCATGAATCTAAGTATATAAAATAAAATTCTGAATGTAGTAAAAGGAAGCCTAATTAAAATATTTCTGTGATGAATCCTTAAAAAACGAAGAATTCCACTTTAATTTATGTTTTGTAATACCAGATTCTCCTGTGTTCAGTTTACTCAAAATACTACTACTATTACTCATAATCACCAGCTCTACCATCTGTCCAGCTAAGAAAAGACCTATAATAGGGAATCAAAGAAATTTTAGAACAAAAAAACAAAAGAACAGGAGCTGGGAGACCAAGGTTCCAAGTATGTCTTCACTAATAACTTTGTGTCTCATTTCCTCACCTGCAATAATAAATATCCCCACTGACCTCACAGGGTTGCAAAACTTGTATGAGATCATTTATGTAAACCGTGTGCTGTAGTGAATAAAGAGTTATCCTCAAAAGCAGGAAGACCCAAAATCAAGTACTACCTAGGATACCACATAGAATGAATGACCCTGGGGACACATCTTTTATACTTTTAACCTTCCCAGAAACTCTCTAATGTGTTAAGCTAGAAAGAAGGTGGAAATCTACATTAGTAAAAGAGAGATTCCTCTTCCAGAAGTTCCCCAGATGAATGAAATCAAAGATCCAGTCTTTCTCCCTATTATACATGAATGACCTTATGAAAACTTGTGATATTAAGTATCACCCTATCACTGATGAATGTTTGTATTTACTATAGATGTGTATGCCATCAAAAACAAATTTACTTTAAATTCTCACTAGTGCCAATTAATGGAATGAAAGACTATTAGGTGAATGAATGTCCAGGCTATGCAAAGCAATATCATTTAAAAAAAAAAAATCTGGAACATGGTCTCTCCTTCAGAAAGATTTTAATACACTGTAATTGAAGAAAATAATATCTCAGTAGGCTTTGACGTATCCAGGGAACCCCATATCAGATGCCAGAATCAATAGAGATGACATCTGATAATAAACAATTGAGTAGGTTCCTTTAGTCAATATAATCAGAAGAAATTTGATAAGAAGGACTACTCAGAAAACAAGGGACTTGGATTGTCAACAAATTACAATTACTTGTAGTTACTCATATTTCTATTGATCAGCGCTTAATGAATAAATGTATAATTTCTCTTCCTTTCATTCCTAATTTTCTATTCCAAGTACTACAAACCTAACCCAGCATATTATCATACCTATGTATTTAGACTACTGTAGTACTCTCCTACCTGGTCTCCTCTCCTCCAGTTTCTTACTACTTCAATTCTCTCCTTCATACCATATATAGATCTATAAATAGTACTTTCATCACATAAATAGCCCCATTTAACAAAATTCAATTGCTCTCAACCATATAAAAGAATAAAGGTAAATACCTCAATCTTATAGTCAATACCCTCCAAAAATCTAATACTAACCTTAATACCCACTACCCCTCTGCACAAATTCTACCAGGAAAACAAACTGTCCTACTCAATTTACCCCAAATATGAGACCCAGATTTGTTCATAGTTACCTGAAATGTCACTCATTCTTTGTTTTTTCCAAGCTGAACTTTTAGAGGAAAGCTCAAATTCCACTTTGAAATTATTTCTCTCTTGCATCAATAACTAATTACTGAAGTAGGGCCAAGATTTTCCCCCTTTTTACTTATTCACCCAGTAATCAACCACTGTGGGGAATCTTGGGCAAAGATTTACCCAAGCTAAGCTCTAATCAAACATACTAAAAGAAATTCTAAGTTTACGTGAATGAGTAGATTCCTGCTCATTGTGTTTACTAGGACAAGTCTGGGAAAAGTGGATTCTTTCTTTGGCGATACGGAAATTGATGACTCTTTGACCAAGATTTGGGTGCTCTGTGTCAAGCACCTCATGACCTTCACTGTAATATAACCTGACTTTCATGATAATATTCATTCTCTCATTAATTGTTAACCAATCAGAATTGATTGCCACCCTTAGGAACACCTACTCTTCCAAGGACATATGAACTGTGAGCCCACCACCATGAGGAGTCTTTGGCATTCAGGAGAATCACTGATCTATTTCATTAATAAAATGCTAACAGTATTAATAAAATGACTGATTACCCAAAAATTATGTCTCTCAAACTTTTTAAATGTCACACCTATCAGGATCCCCAATACCAGAAGTATAGCTCTGGCTTCAGCAGGCTTCTAGATCACAGGGGTGCTTCCTTTCCTAACCCAACAAAACTCAGAGGGGTTATGCACTCCACTACCAGTCATTTCAGTCCAGAGAGAAGGTATAGGTTTCTTATTAATTATGGAGACTGAAGGTTCCTGGCCAGAAAAAGAGGAAACCTTACACTGCAGAGACCTGGTTACACCTCATGTAGTATAGGTCCTTCAAGAACATAAATGTTCCATTCTAGGTCTAGGACTAACTGAACAGATCTGGGCTCTTATAAGTGATTATTTAGAATTCACTGATTTAGGGGAACTCCCTATAATGAAACTCCTTCTACAACACAAACTAGTACTTGCAAAGAAACTTAAAATCTTAGGAGTTCCCTAGAGCACTGGAAGGCTACATAACTTGCAGGGGTCACAAAGTCTGTAGGAGTCAGAGGCAGGACCGAAACCTACTTCTTCCTTCTTCCCAGGGGAGCCCTCTATCCACTATACTGCCTCTCATTTCAGGGCTATCCACCAGAATAAAGGCTCTAAAAAGTCTTTATTAGAGCTACTGTTCCTTTAGGATGCCAGGCAGCACTGGCCTTGTTCAAGCTTTCTTTTCCTATTTCCTAACTGTTGACTGATTTATTTTGCTTTCCTAATTTGTTTCTCCCTGGTTTGGAACTTAAGGTCATATCTATCTCAAAAAAAAAAAAAAAAAAGACTCTATTACAAGACCTTCCTTTATTTTTGTGACCATTTTTTGCAACAAAGTCAGAATCAATAAATATTTATTAAGTACCATCTATGTGCCCAGCATGGTGCTATGTGCTGAAGATACAAAGAGAGGCATAAGACAGTTCTTAGTCCCAATGAGCTCACAATCTAATAGGGGAGGAAAACATATAGGTTACCTGGCCTGAGGACATAATGAGGTCCTGCAGTCAGGGTGGAAAATGATCTGAAGAATTGAGACTTTCACAGCTTATTTCATCTTTGGGAATGATGAATTTCTGAAGCTCACAAAGTTCAGGAAAAGTAGCAGTGTTAAACAAGGATTAATTTTTTAAAAAATGTTTAATAGAATTCAGTACTAAATGTCTGGGTTAGGATATTGTTATTTTGTTTTGTTTTCCTCAGAGTTCACTTATAATTTACTAACTTTTCTTTGATGAGATAAGATTCTTTGGGCTACCTATTTCCTGTTTATTTAATTTTCACACATAATCACTTAAGTTTACAATGCTGTTGCCACATAATTCAGTGTAGCATTTTCTTTATTACATCTCTATTTCTGCGAATTCTCAGTTTTTTCATTTTTTATTATTAATTTCTTTTTGTCTCCTTTAAAAATCAAATTAGTTAATGGTTTCTCAATTTTCTTAGTAATTTAAAACAATGGCTTTCGTTTTTGTTACTAGCTGAACTGCATTCTATTTGACATTGTTTATCTCACTTTAATTTATGTCTTTTGTGACTGTTCCAAATAATTTATTTTTCTAGTTTTTTATCTGTTTTGTTAATAAAAGTATACAGTGATATAAATTTCCCAAAATATCTTCCTTAGCTATATTTCATGTATTTTTGTATGCTTTCTCATTTTTTACCATAATTTTCATTATTACTATGATTTGACCTTTGGTCCACTTATTTAGGATTTTTTAGAGTTTTTTTCAATCTCAATTTAGGTCCACCCACAATTTTTATTTTCCTTTACTTTTTTATGCAGACCTTTGATTTTATCAGCATAGGGAATTCCTTACAAGGAAACTCCTACTACCAATTCAGATCAATAACTGCTCTACATATTACAGTTATATGTGAGCCTCAGAGGTAAAGTAACTTAGAATTACATAATCAGTATGTATCAGAAGTAGGTCTTAAATTTTGACTTTGCTATTGACAAATTTCATTAAAATGAGAGTGTATAAAGGATATCATTAAGATTAGTCATCCCCCAGGGAGCCAAGATGGTGGAGTAGAAACAGCATTTCCAATGTGCTCTGCCCCACACAAATTTCAAACAATGTGAAAGGGAGCTCTGAACAACTTCTGGAGCCACAGCACGCACAGAACGGCACAGAGAAGCTAACCTCCTGCTGAGGACAGCCCAGCAGCCCTGCAGGCAGTGCAGCCCGCAGAGCAGAGCCCAGGTCCTCGGTTTTAGCCCCAGGGAGGCCGGGCCTTCAGCCTGCTGGTGGAACCCCAGAACACCAGCAATTGTGGCGATTCCAGAATTATCAGCACAGATATGCCTAGGACAAAGTGACAGGTTAGGGCTCTATGGACTTTGGGACCACTATTTGGGGAACACGTGGCTTCCTCCCCTGGGGGCAAAAAGCTGCTGAAGAAACAGCTGCACAGAAGCCATTTTGCAGCTTCAGTAGTGGCTCTAGCTCCTGGTCTGCAAACTGTAGGAAGATCCAGCAATCAGTCTGGGGGTTAATTGCTTTTGCTTTAAACTGCCTGGATCTGGATTGTGGTCTGGGGGGGAAGTTTGGGGTGGGTATCCAACTTGCCAGAGTGGGTGGAGGCTTTAGAGAGGCCACCCAACTGGAGGAAGTTGTGAAGACCCCACGTTTGGGACAGAAGCTCACCTGTCTGATGGCAGAGCCCTACTGTGGCAACAAGCCCCAAAATCAAGTAATTAAGTGGCAATATGCCTAGGCAAATGAAACAAAATAAAGAGAAAAGTTCAACATTGGACTCCTATTTTGGGGGCAAAGAGGCTCAAAGCATGGAGGAGGACTGTGAAGTCAGAACTCCTGCACCAAAAGCCCCAAATGAAAATACAAGCTGGCTACAGGCCATAGAGGACCTTAAGAAACAGATAAGAGAAGTGGCGAAAAATTTGGGAAGAGAAATGAAAAAGATGCAAGAAAAGTATGAAATGACAGTCAACAGCCTGAATGAGGAGAATAACACCTTAAAAAATAGACTAACTCAAATGGCAAAAGAGGCTCAGAAAGGCAATGAGGAGAAAAATGCCTTAAAAAGTCGAATTTGCCAGAAAAAAGAATCTCAAATGCTTACTGAGGAGATTCATTCCTTCAGAGTTAGACTGGAGCAAATGGAAGCTAGTGACTTTATGAGAAATCAAGATACTATTAAACAGATCCAAACAAATGAAAGAATAGAAGGCAATGTGAAATATCTCATGGGAAAAACTACTGACCTGGAAAATAGATCCAGGAGAGATAATTTAAAAATTATTGGACTACCTGAAAGCCATGATCAAAGAAAGAACCTAGAAATCATCCTTAAAGAAATTCTCAAGGAAAACTGCCCTGATGTTTTAGATCCAGAGGGCAAAATAGAGGTTGAAAGAATCCACAGATCACCTCCTGAAAAAGATCCCAAAAAGAAAACTCCCAGGAATATTATAGCCAGGTTCCAGAATCCCCAGATCAAGGAGAAAATACTACAAGCAGCCAGGAAGAAACAATTTCAATATTGTGGAAACACAATCAGAATAGCACAGGACCTGGCAGCTTCTACAGTGAGGGATAGAAGGGTATGGAATATGATATTCCAGAGGGCAAAAGAGCTGGGAATGAACCCAAGGGTCACCTACCCAGCAAAACTGAGTATCTTGTTTCAGGGGAAAATATGGTCATTCAGTGGAATAGAGGACTTTCAAGCATTCTTGAGGAAAAACCAGAGTTGAATAGAAAATTTGACATTCAGACACAAGAAGCAAGAGATGCTTGAGAAGGTAATCAAGGAAAAGAAATCAAAAGGAACTTATCAAAGTTGGACTATTTACAGTCCTACATGGAAAACAATAACTGTGTTTGATGAAACCTTTCTCATTATGAAAATAATTGAAGAAGGGTACATGGCATATGTTCACAGGTATACATGGATAGAGGGCACAGGTTGAATTTGATGGGAACGGATGATTATTTTTTTTTTTGAAGGGCAATTGGGGTTGGGTGACTTGCCCAGGTTCACATGGCTGGGTTTTTGTTTGTGTGTTGGGTGTCTGGGGCCGGATCCGAGCTCGGGTCCTTCTGGCTCCGGGGCTGGCTCTCTGCTCGCTGCGCCACCTAGCCTCCCCAAGGAAGGGATGATTCTTAAGGGGTGAAGTCAAGAGGTGAGAGAGGAAAGTGGCAAGAGGAGATGGAGAGAGACAGGGTAGGGCAAACTATCTCATGTAGAAGAGGCAAGGGGAAGTAGTTGCAGGGGAGGGGAAGAACAGGAAGGCAAAAAGGCAAAAGCATATTCTCATTGAAGTTGGCTCAAGGAGAGAAACACATACATACTAAATGGAATATCTTACCCTCACTCACTCTCCTGAGTAGGGGAAAGGGGGATGAGAGGGGGGATGATGGAGGGGAGGGCATTCTGGGGAGAGGGGAGGTTAGAAGTACCCACTATCAAAGAGGGACAGGATCAAAGTAGGGAATGGACCAGGTGGGAGGTGAGACAGGTGGGAGGGAAATATAAGCAGTCTTTTACAATATATCTACTATGGTAATGTTTTGCATAGATATACATGTACAACACATACTGAATTGCTTATCTTCTCAGAGGGAGTGGGTGACAAGGGAAAAAGGGAATGGATCTGAAAATCAAAGTTTTAAAATTAAATGTTTCATAAGATGTCCTGGCAGTGGGGCTCAGAGATTCACCTTGCCCTAATGGCAAAGTCGAAGGGGGTATGGGAGAATATATGGGAGAGAGTAGATTGGATGAGGGGATATCTAGTGGGACTGCTATTCTGGGGTGGTGGGTAGGGAAAAAATGGGGGGAAATTGTAACTCATAATCTGGTGGAAATGAATGATGTAAACCAGAAGTTAATAAAGCATTTGTTTAATTAAAAAAAAAAAGATTAGTCATCCTGTATTTGCTTGTGAATTATTTATATCTTGGTTTATAATCAGATTTGTGTTAAGTATCATGGGGGAGAGGTACAAGGATATCCCATTCTCAATGCTCCCATTAAAATGTGTAAATTTTTTTCTATTTATTTTGCTATTAGGCTTGTCAATCTCTGACAAAAGAATGTCAAAGTCACCAAGAATTAGTGTGATACTATCTCGGTCTTTTTTAAATTTTACATTAAGTTTTCCTTTGAGAAACTGGTTGATAAACTCATATTAATAATGTTTTATTGGGGCAGCTAGATGGTGCAGAGGATAGAGCCTCAAGTCTAGAGTCAAGAAAACTCATCTTCCTAAGTTCAAATCTGGCCTCAAACACTTACTAGTTGTGTGACCCTGGGCAAGTCATTTAACCCCGTTTGCCTCAGTTCTTCATCTGTAAAGTAAGCTGGGGAAGGAAATGCAAATCACTTCAGTATCTTTGCCAAGAAAACTCCAAATGTAGTCATGAACACAACTGAAAAACAACAGAACATTTTATTGATATTAATATTATAAGGCATTGTGGCATAGTGGGTTCAATGTTATACCCATAGAATTAGAAAGACTTAGATTCAATTCCTACTTCTGATATCTGATAGCTTTGTGACCATTATTTAACCTCTTTAAGCATCAAGCAAATAGTACTACTAAATAATAATTCTTCCACCAATGAAATCACTGATTCTTATCTTATCTATAACGTCCTTAATCATAAGATAGTTTTTATACTTACTATTCTTAATAGTATGTGGTAGAGATGAGACCTCTGATTTCAGTGGTATAGGAAACTCCCAAGTGAGGAAATTTTCTCTACCAATACAAGTTAGCACCTTCTCTGGAACTTACAGTTTTAGAGAGCAGCCTACTGCATTAAGGGGTTAAGTGACTTACCCAAAATCATACTACTAGCATGTGTCAAAGGTGGGATTTAAAATCAGGTCTTCCTACATTCATCCTACATTCAACCTATCATACTGCCTCTCAACGGCATGTATATTTACTATTACTTTACTAGAAATCAGGGGTGTGTGAGGTCTTCAGAGAGGACAAGCACCTCTGGTGTGAGGCATTACCAACACCTTTTCAGGGATGCTGATCTATATTTGGTGTTCACTTTCATCCAACTCTCACCTGTGGCTCCAAGAAGCTTAGCATGTAGTGACCACACCCTGGTAAAAGCAAACCATCTCAACAGACAGGCTAAACTAGGTTGAGGGTAACTGACAGGTCTTAAACCCATCAATGAGTTAGGGGGATGTCTACACCAAGCATATGAAGACTTCCCCTGGTAGAATGGGCCTAAGATAACAATTTGTTCCAATGGCCATGACAGCAGCTAAAGCAGCTCTGTGGAGCACTTAGAACTTGATCAGACATAGAAGGTGCCAAGGTCATCTACTGCATCTCAGACCACTGCCAGTCATCTTGACTTTTGTCTTGCCATTGGACTTCGATGACTCTGGAAGAGAGAGTGAGGCTGATGACTTTGTGCAACTCTGCCTCACTTAAACCCAGTTCATGCACAAGTCAAGATATCACTCCATGATGTCCCTGGTCCTCTTCAAAAATGAAGGATGGGAGTGGTTAGGTAGCACAGTCCTGGAGTCAGGAGGACCTGAGTTCAAATCCAGTCTCAGACATTTAACATTTACTAGCTGTGGGACCTTGGGCAAGTCACTTAACCCCAACTGCACTGCCTTTCCCCCTCCAAAAAAAAAAAAAAAAAAGAATCATGACCAACTAGAAATCATGATTATTATTCCTTTATTTTTAGATTTAGCCCTTCCTTTTGATTTTAGTCCCTAGATTTTCTATGTATGTACCTTCACATCTTTAAACAAATTTTTTCTTATAACAGTAAATTTTGGAGATTTATTTCTAATTCACACTTCAATTTGTTTGTCTTTAATTGGAGAATTCAGTTCATTAGCATGTAAAGTTGTTATAGTTAAGTGTGATTTTCCCTCCATTAGGCAAATTGACTACTTTGTTTCTAACAGTCCAAACTTAACCCGTGAACAAGCATGCAGCCACACATTGTCCTACCACAGCAAGTACAGATCAAGTTAGTCTTCCTTGTAACAATCCACTCTGAATTACTGCACTGCCTTCTCCTAATCACACTGAAGACAGACGTGGAATTCTACTTTTAATGACAAAACATTTGTCCTTTTTGCACTCTACTAGGTAGTTTAGGTTAGAATGTGGTTTAGGAAGTACACTAGAAAAAGCCTAGTCCAGTTCCAGATTTATCAGAAGGTAAAGAATTAAAACTTTTGATCTCAGAGAAGAATCATCTTTTCCCATAACAGTGAATGTTAAGTTTTGCAAAGCAGGTAACACAAGCTGACATGCCTTGCTGTTTGGTATAAGCTTAACAGCTCAGTGGATAGAGCACTGGGCCTGGAATTAGGAAGACCTGAATTCAAATTTGACCTCAGACACACACTTAGCTATGTGATCCTGGACATGTCACTTAAACTGTTTGCCTTAATCCACTGGAGAAGGAAAGGGCAAACCACTCTAGTATCTTTGCCAAGAAAATTCCATGACCAGTATTGGCATACTGAAGTCCACAGACTCACAAAGAATCAGACATGACTGAATGATTGAACAAGAGAAACATTACCACATTATCACTTCTTTCACTTACTGTCATTGCTGACAAATATGTGATTCAAAAAGATTCAAATCTATGCTTTTTTTATTATATGATTGGTTTCCTCTGGGCTGAATACAAGGTCATCTTTTTTATTCTGAAATTCTAGAACTTTGCAACTATGTTTCTGGGTAAATTAAATTTAGGATTCCTCTCTGCATGAATACTATAAATTCTATCACTTTTCAGTATTTCCTTTGTTTCCAATTATTTTTCCATTATTTCTTGAAACATATACAGAATCTTTGGGGGTTCTCTTTTCATATATTTCTGCAACATCAATAATACACATAATTTCTTTAAGAGTTCTGTCCTCTAGCTTTGTTTTGTTGTTTGGGGGCCTTTTTTTGGGGGGGGAAGCCAGGGCAATTGGGGTTAAGTGACTTGCCCAAGGTCACATAGCTAGTAAGTGTTAAGTGTCTGAGGTCTCATTTGAACTCAGGTCCTCCTAAGTACAGGGCCAGTGCTCTATTCACAGTACCACAGCGCCACCTAGCCACCCTTGTTTTCTAGCTTTGTTGTTTTCACTTGTAGTGATCTGATCTTCCAGTTTTGCCATTTTAAATAAATAAATTATTTTGCTTTATTATTTCTTCTTTCATCTGTCATTTTAAAAATTCTGCCTGGGTTTTTGCGTTCCTTAGAGAATTTACTGACTCTTGAGATCTTCCATCTTCTTTCCTATAATATAGTCTCAAGCAGAGCTTCTTAAACTTTTTTCCACTTGAAATCTCTTTTCCCCTGTCAGTATCTGTTGGGGCTGCATGGCCTGAGGGCATGCACATGGCAATGTGCATCCACTTTGTGCTCAGAACCAAGGCTGCAGGGAGATGCAACAAGGATTTTATACATTTGATTCTGAATTACATTTTGGTCATTGCGCATTCAGAAGCCTTTTACTATTGCCAAATTTTTTGCAACCCCATATAGGGTCGAAACCTACAGTTTAAGCAGCACTGGTCCCGTTTACCTTTTTGAATTTTTCTTTAATAAATTTTTTTGCAACTGTATGTCAAGAGTTTCTTTATACCTCTTATTGGGATTCCGTATCAGATTGGATGGGTTTTTTATATTGTTTTCTGTTCTGAAATGAAACTATTGTTCCAAATTTTTATTCTTTTTTTTTTAGGAGATTTCTCATATTTTTTCACTCGTTTTATGTGAGTATCTTTTTAAATTAGTCATTTCTTCAGTTTTATTGGTTCTGCTGTGAGGTATTCATTCATATTCCTTTATTTACTGCTTTTCTTTTATTTAGAGCATTTGTTACTGTCCTGATGTCCTGTAGGAGATTATTTTTAGTAATAATCATTCACTTCAACATCTTGTTTCAATTTATTTTAAACAATCAGTCAAGAAAATGCAACAAGGTACTTTGGAACGAATGCATCTAAACTAGTCCCACTAAAGTATTTATTAAGTTGGTGGCTGTCCAATGACTCAGTCAACAACCATTTCTTGAGTGCCTACCATGTGACACACACAGTGCTAAGTACTAGGGATACAAAAGAAAAAAAAAAGACAAAAAACAGTTCCTGCACTTAGCACAAAATCTACTAAGGGAGATGACATCCATACAACTACGTACAAACAAGATAAATACAGGATAAAATGGAAATAATCTCAGAAAGAAGTCACTAAAATTAAGAAGGACCGTGAAAGATTCTTTGCAAAAAGCTGAACTTCATATAAGTATTAAAGGAACCCAGGGATGCTAGGCAGAGATGAGATGAAAGAGTGTTCCTGGAATGTTGGACAATCAATAAAAGTGCTTAGTGTCAGGACGTGAAATCCAGAAGGAAGATTAAGTTGCGTGTATATGTGTATGTAAATGTGTGTACATATATATATATATATATATATATACACACATATATATATGAATATACACACACATCCATTTTATGTACATGAATATACACACAGATTTAAGCATTAAGATCAAAAGGTTTCTTATTGAAGAGATATCTATCATTAGCATAAAGATGGATTCTAAACATCTGCTTCATGGTTGGGAAAAAAATAATAGATGGATTTGCTTCTAATGACTATGTAATTCTGTCAAAAGAAAACACTTATATTTGAGAATATACAGATAACATTTATTTGACTGGTGACAGAATGAGGGAAAAGACTTAGAATATATGACTAGAAATAGTGAAGGAAAATTCCATTCAAACTACTCTAAAAAGTAAGTAGTGAGAAAATAGTTATATTTAAATACATCAAGAAAAATTTAAGTATTATACACTTGAGATAGTAGAGCTATACAGTTTAACCTAGCTATATCTAGGCCTGACCAACCTAACCCCTTAATATATGTCCTTGAACCCATCCTCTCCTGTCTTTTTCAGAAGATTGAACCCTCCATCATCCCCTCACTCTCCCTCTATATATGGATTCTTTCCCTACTGCCTAACAGACCCAGTTTCTACATGGAGGTTCATGAACAATTTTTGACAATCATAGAATAATTAAATTAGTTTCAATGACATAAATGTTATCATGAAAAGTATCCAATTGATCCTTAAAGGATATTTTTACACTCCATAAACATACTATTTTTTATTTTGATAACTGTTGTCATCTTAAAATTCAGTTTTCTTTACTGAAATAAAATTAAATTAAAATAACTTTAATTGTGACTTTTAAATGTTTCCTATAAAGTGAGGTACCACAGAAACCATGGAACACTGGGTAGATTACTGGGCCTGGAATTAGGAAATCCTAGATTCAAATTCTACTCTAGATACTTACTAGCTGTATAATCCCTGGGCAAGTCAGTTAATGTCTCTAAGCCTAAACTTCCATCTTTCATAAAATGGGAATAAAAATAGAATCTATTTCCTAGGGTGGATGAGAGATTCAAATGAGAATATATGTTAAAACTTTTGCAGGCCCAAAAACACTATAAATATCAGCTATTATTATTATTATCATTAATTTAAAATAAAGATAAGTCTAATAAATAAAAAACTACCAAAAACAAACCCTTGTAATAACTGAAAAAGAATTAGCTTTGCTCTACAACTAAAGAGTGAATAATAAAACTGAATTATCTTTTTTCAACTAAACTAAAAGACAGATGACGGATAAATAGATAGACAGAGGAAGGGAAGAAGAGAGGGGGAAGGAGGGGAGGGACAAAGGTAGGTGTGTGTGTGTGTGTGTGTGTGTGTGTGTGTGTGTGTGTGTAGAGATATATCTACACATACATGTGTGTATATGTATATATATTTACATACTTACATATACACACATTTGGAAAATGAATTCTATGACGTTTTTATTACTCTTTCAGTATCAACTATCCAAAATATAGGAAATTTTTGAACTTTCCTAATATGAAAGGGGCATCTGCCTATAAATGATTTTCTATATTTTTGAAAGAATTGCAAGACAAACAGATTTCCAATTTATGCAGGAATACACCTGAAAGTCATCACCAATTATGACAAAGATGTTGGCAGAAGACAAATAAAACCCATTATACTGGGCGGTCTTTTTGTCCATGGTTGTTATATTTCATCTGGAAATGGTCCTTTGAATTAAGATCACCCAAAGCCACAAAGACACATGGCAACAATATAGGCTTTTGACTTGTTCTTTTTAAAATAAGTTTATTTGGTTTCCATACTTGGCTTTATTTTTTTCATAAAACTGAGGACATGTCACATCTATCAGCTTCTAAATTGTGGGGCAAAGTAGGCATCACTTCCATAACCATGTAGGTACAGGCAGACATTCAATACATGTTTGTTGATGGACTGATTAAAATGCAAAGATACTTTCCTTGGTTTAATCAAGTAACCAATTTACAAAGGAGTTGTGTTCCAAAAGTTAATTTGTAAGTTGGCTGCTTGGCACTAAGTACATATTTTCCCATAAGAAAAAAAGTTATATATGATGGCTAGGTTCCTGGGCCAGCTCATAAAAACCTACATAACCTACAAAGTAGATGAAGTATTGCACATTTGTACAAAATACTAGAAAACAACATTGTTGAAATGCTGATTGGTAAATAAGACAGAAAAATAATTAAACTGGATAAGAATGTTTAAATTTTTGAATATTGATGTATGAAAGTAATTGAATTAGAGGACAATGCTGTAAAAAAGGAGGCAAATAGAAAACTTTGCAGAGATCCAGAGGGGCACTTTCAAGAGATTTAGGGGGAAAAAAAAGGTAACTTAGAAATCATAGGCTCTAATTCCCTAATTTTACAAAGCAATTAACTAAAAAAGACTTAAGCCACTTACTCAGGGTTCCACAAATGAGTAGGAGAACCAGGACTTGAACCCAGGTCCTCTATGTGCCTTTTTCTATGCTGAAATGCAAGTTCACTTCAAATACAGTCACCTTCCTTTTCCTTAGTAGATAGCCATAGTTCTGCTTCAGTGACTTGACTCATATGAGCAAGGGCTTGTAGAAAGAACGCTGGATTCAAGGGGTCTGTGACAACATGTCTTGAGATTTAGTTAAGTAACAGTTCTGAATATTGCAAAGAAAGACAAAAAATGCACTGAGTGTAGTTCTAAGCATGTGGGCTTATGAACTGGGGAAAGAGGGAAGGTTAGGAGTTACTTTGGGGGATGGGATTAGGAAAGGAAGTGAAGAGGCTATAAGGCAGAGGAAAACAACGTGCAACTGATCATTTTTAGGGTTGAGGTCAGCTATACAAATGAAGTATTTATTTATTTGTTAGGTGTTTATAACCCGGTAAGTCCCTCTACATATTTCAACCCTTGTCTATATGAACAGATACAATATTAAGTAGCAAGATAAATTGAAACATTAAAATACTTTATTTCACCCAAAAACAGCTATAATGTTTTACGGCTGAAATGATTTCTGTATTATATAATCTGACAGCAATAAAAACATGTAGCAATGTGGAAATTTTAAGTAAACGATGTCTATGTGAATTGAGAATGCATGTTACTTATTACCAACATTCTCCATCTGCATAAACTTAAGTACAGAGTTCATTTTTTAGAAACCATTAATTACGAATTTGTGACCACTGGACCTGGGCTCAGTTGAAGTATACTGTGGCATTCTCTAAGAAGAAATGGTTGCTAAATCAATAAGTAGCATAGACACAATAAGTAATGTGAGCGTTATGTTCAACCTGTTCAGTAGAAAAAAAAATGCATCAAAAATAGATGACACATATTGAGGAGGGAAAACCATCCTGACAGGCTTGAACACTGTACTAAATCTAATGAAATTCCATAAGGATAAATAGAGATGAAATTCAACGAGGATAAATATAAAAACTTATACATGGCTCAAAAAAATCAACTTCACACATACAGAATAAAAAAAAGAAATGGAAACAGATATGGAGGTTACAGTAGTTTGCAAGCTCAATATGAGTTTGTAGTCTTAGGTAGCATTAAGGGAGATATGGTTTCTAGGAATAAGGAGTTTATAGTTTCTGGGTGCACTGCTTACTCAGACCACATGTGGAGTATTTTCTTCAATTCTGGGCACTACAGTTAAACAACACTGATGAGAAGAGGAACCAAGAGAATGAAAGGCCTGGAGTCTATGTCAAAAAAAAAGAATGCTTCAAGAAACTGGGGACATTCAGCCAAGTGGAAATAAAACTTGGGGAGGGAGAATATATAATATCTGCCTTTATGTCAAAGGGCAATTAATATGAAAGAGACATTAGACCTTGTTCAATCTATTTCCAGAGACCAGAAATAGAAGCAATGGGTAGAAGTTGCAAAGGGGAAAATTTGACCTTGAAATCAGGAAAAACTTCCTAATAAATGAAGCTTTCTGGAAGTGAAGGGCTTCCCTGAGAAGTGATGGGCTCCTCTTTTATGGGAGGTCTTCAAGGAGAAGCAGTATTGTCAGGTATTAGATAGGGGTTGGACCCTCTTCATCATGGAGTGATATCTTGACTTGTGCATAAATTGAATTTAAGTGAGGCAGAGCTGCACAGTCATCAGCCTCACTCTCTCTTCTAGAGTCACCAAAGTCCAGTGACAAGACAAAAGCCAAGATGACTGGCAATGGCCCAGGATGCAGTGGATGACCTTGGCACCTTCATTGTCTGATTAAGCTCTAAGTGCTCCACAGAATCTGCTTCAGCTGCCTTCATGGCCATTGGAACAAACTGTTCTCACAGGCCCATTCCACCAGGGGAAGTCTTCATATGCTTGGGGTAGACATCCCCTTAACTCATTGATGGGTTTAAGGCCTCTCAGTTACCCTCAACCTGATTCAGCCTGTCTACTGAAATGGTTTGGTTTTACCAGGGTGTGGTCACTACATGCTAAGCTTCTTGGAGCCATAGTGAGAGCTGGGTAAAGGCGGACCAGAGAGATAAGCATCCCTGAAAAGAGCTTGGCAAGCCTTCCCACTAGAGGTGATGGTCCTCCACACTCCCTCCATACACCTCATTCGGTTCACCTAAATAGCTGCAGAGGTCCCTTCCAATTCTCCAATTCTATGATGCTCTGTGACTTTGCTACTTTTCAATATTGTTTGTATGCTTTTAGACAATACTAACTGGAAATTAATCTAGCATATGAATATATGTATAGACCTATTTTTGAACACTCAAGCATCCAAATTCTACTGCATAGAGTGCAACTACGATGGGCTGGCAACATTGTTTGAATGCCAAAGTACACTTCCCTAAAAAGATTATTTTCTGGAAAATTCACACAGGGCAAGCACTCATATGGTGGCCAGAAGAAGTAATAAAATGACATTCTTAAGGTCCAAAGAAGCAATACAGGGATACATTCAAGGTCTCTCTTAAGAACTTTGGAATTGATTTCATGACATGGGAGTAGCTGGCACAGGACCATTCAGCATGGTGTGCCATCATCAGAGAAGGTGCAGTGCTCTAAGAGCAAAGCAGAATTCAAATAATTCAAAAGAAACACAGGATGTGCAGATTTAGAGAATCCACCCCAAATGTTCACATGGACTATTTGTGCCTGGCCTGTGGCAGATCATTCTGTGCTCATACTGGTCTGATCAGCCATAATCAGATGCACTGTAACTTGACTATTGTGATGTCATTTTGGTCCTCTTTGAGAACGAAGGACAATATCCAAAAAGTCGGTGTATATGCTTCCCTTTATTTCTAGTTTTGGGAAAAGGTTTAAATCTTTAATATAAGAGTATATATACAGATATGTACAAATAGAAGAATTCAGGATTAAACATACATATACATATATACACAGATGTATATCCTCCATTAAATTCTTGCTCTGACTCCTCACTGTAAGGTATCGGTAACTCTGGGTGCTCAAAGGCACTTTTCTGGAAAGGCTTTTCTGGGCCCAGTGATGGAACTGGTTATGTGCTGTCCAAATAGCAATCTAGCTAAATTGGATATTCTCCTAAATAGGATAAGAACATTTTAAGCCATGTAATCCTCAGAGGCAACCTATTATTCATAGAGGACTAAGGGAGTGTGATCTTTGTTGTTCAATTTAGTTCCAATACAAAATATGTCTTTAATAATTTATATTTATACATGAAACTTGAACTAGATTCCATTCACAATGCCCAACTTAATAGAAAAACAATTAAACATTTTTAACATGAGCTTATTTAACTTCATATCTATTTCAGTATTTTCTAACTAACTCTATACGCTAAGAAAATGTCTTCACTTCTGTTAGATTATGTTTGATATTAATTTTATAGCATTCTGTGGTTTAATTTAAAGAGGGAGATGAAATATCATGATTTAAATAACATTTAAAGCTATTCTTTTCTTTCTTTCATCAACACTTGCCTAAGCATGTTCTGATTCTACTCCATCTGAATGTACACATCTTCTAAGCTGACTTTGACAGAGCTATTCCATCATACAAATATCTATAAAATATCTGGCATCATCATAAAAAATATGACTGACAAAATATAATCACTTAATTACTTCACAGTAGCCATAATAGTAAATTCTGTCCCTGGATGGAATATACACAAAAATGTCTTTTTTTTAAAAATTACAGTATTAGTATTCAACAATGATAAAATTTATTACTGAAATAATTTTCACAAATCCTTGACTTGAAACTTTTTGATGCAATATTTTAAACTATACCTACGCTCAGAAATTAGTGCTTATGAGCCATATGTTCTGATCACAATGTGCTATTTGCTTTCTATAGTCAACATAATTCTAGTTGAGAGTTTTGACATTTTATCATGAGAAATATTATGAAAATTTTACTTACAGAAACATCTTTCAGGCTTTTTTCATAGGAGAAATGGCACTTCTCTTTAGAAAAATCAAATTTGTACACATTAGCTGGTTCTGTTCCCAGCACCAATGCTTTTCTCAGTTCATCAACATATTTGTCTCTTTCCATTGCCATGTCATCAGCTTCCCTGGAAATCTCAGATGCAGTCACTATGGGAAAATATTAATGATTTTTTAAAAAGTTTCAAAGCAAAATTCTAACTAGATAAAATATGTATTTATCTGTTGAAATATACTTTTCACTACCAGGACTAGCAGATATCTAAATTTAGAAAATCAATCTGAAACCTATTTAAAAATTATTTTATAGTAAAGCAATCCCTTCCACTTAATATGTTCATTTCATGTCTTCCTTCATTGGCAAAGCTCCAATTTCTTACCGAAAAATATTGTTGTGGATTATGCAAGCATCTTAGTGGAGCAAGACTTAAAGAAACTTAAAATACTTATATATATAAGTGAACTTCATAGGCTCATACCCAAAAGGAAGCTTAAAGGCCATCTAGTCTAATTTTCTCATTTTAAAGACGAAGAAACTGAAGTCCAGAGAAATTAACATAAGTTGTACAGGATAACACTGATATGAAGATTCAGAATCAGGATTTGAATCTAGATATTCTAATTCCAGAATCAACAATCCTTCTAGTAACCCAACCTACCTCCTTAAGGATTTAGCAAGGTAATCTATACAACTCCTTACATAGCTTGATCTAGGGCAGATTCTTCCTAACATTGAACCAAAATGTTTCTCTCTGTAACTTCCATTTATAGTCCCTAGCTCTTTTTTCCTATTGTAAAAATGAGGACAGAAAAATTTTACTCCATCTTCCACATGACTTCTTTCCCAGTATAAAAAATGCTAACTTGTCCATTCCCTCAGCTGTTCCCAATCTTCTATGTTTTCAGACTACTTGACATCTTGGTAACTCTCCTTTGTATTCAAATTTGTTTCATCACCATCATCATCATCATCATTTTAAAGACTGGGCCTCCCTATAGAGAATCTATTCACAGGTCAAAATCCATTATTGATCATCACTGAAGCTTTGACCTGTTCCATTTTCAACTGGGCTAACTCAAATCAGCTGCCTGAGAAGGCAGTCTTGTGGCCCCCTTACCCTGAAGGCTCACCATACTGGTATGTCAGACTTAGTGCTAACACCCAATCAGCTTAGTCCACTGCAGTTCAAAGCCCCAGAGATCAAGCAATCCAACAGTCAGCCTCCTCAGCAGTCAGGCTTACAGAGGCCCACCACTATGCCAGGCCAATTTCTTTCTAAATAAGTGATATTCAAAATTGGACACAACAGTACAGATGTGGTTTTCCTACTGCAGAATACAATGAAATTATTCCCTCCTCTCGGCTAGAGAGTGTACATCTTTCTGTAGAAGCAGCATAAGCACATAATTTGCTGGTATAGAAGACATGTGACCTTGTTGGTTTATACTGAGCTGTAGTGAATTAAAAGATTCAAATGTTTTTTTTTTTTTTTTGGGGGGGGGGGCAGCTAGGTGGCCCAGTGAGTAGAGCGTCGGCCCTGGAGTCAGAAGGACCTGAGTTCGGATCCAGCCTCAGACACTCAATGCACACACAAACAATACCTAGCTGTGTGACCTTGGGCAAGTTACTTAACCCCAACTGCCCTCCAAAAAGCAAAAAAAAAAAAAGATTCAAATGTTTTCCAGGGAATGTCTAAAGTGGAATCTAGATATATGACTTGAATGTATCCCTTTCAAATTCCATCTTGTTCATTTGAGCCCTATGTTTTAGCCTATCATGCTGGTCATCTATTATAAGAGGTAGAGAAGTAACCTTTCTATGCATGAGAAATCTCAGTGACTAAAACCAATATAAGGGAAACTGTGAAATCCAACAGAGACACAGATGTACCACATAATTTGCATACAGGAGATAAGCAAGACAAAATGATTGAAATAGGGAAAGGTTCATAGAAAGGCAAAAGCCAAGAAGTACCCTGATGACAAGAGGAAAGCAAGGAAAGAGTAGACCTTAAACTTTATCCTGAATATCTGCATGCAACTGACACAGAACAGATAAGTGTCTTAGCTAAGACAATAAAGAAAATCTATATGAGAGCCAAAAAATAATTTAGCTTTCTCACCCTACTGGAGGTATCTGATAGTATCAATTCATTTTTTAAAAAGTTCATTAATTTAAAAAGCATTTGGCCCACTGAAACCTATCACAAAATTTCTCACTAAGTCTGAAAACTTTTCTAAGAGAATATACATATGAAAGACTTATTATGAGGAAGAGGTTAATGAGTTTATATTTATACTGTTTAGGAGAAGGGTATCATAAATTGTATTGTTATTGTTCACATTCTTATCAAAGTCATATAATAATCTATGAGTATTTATGATCATCAATTACCAACCAACTAAGTTAACATAGTGCTAATGCATTTGAGGAAGAAGTGATAAACTCCTGCCACCAAACACCAATAAAATTCTAAGAAGACAGATTAAATACATTTATATTATGTGCGATGATCTAGACCGCAACAGTGAAATTTAGGGGAAAATGCATAAATAGCATTTGAATTCCTACAAATGACAAGGCAGCTTTTTTTGGTTAAATATGGATGTATATAAAAGTCTTTAGATAAAAATTAATTATTCTATGTCATCAATCAATCAACAAGTATCTATTAAGTGACTCATGTGCCAGCAAGTTATTCACAATATTAAATCAGAAAAATACCTTTCAGATCAATACCTCAAGCAGCTATAAATCTGGCTAAGTAGATATTTCCTCCAGTAATGGTAACCATCTACAACCCAGAAGAAGGCTGAAAAATTCAGCCCTCGATCTTACCTAGGGTCTTCTTCCAATGTCAAATTCAGTATCATAGGCTGTTCAGACAAGATTAAGTGATCTATGCCATTTACATTCTGAAGAGAGAAACCCTGTGCCCATAAAACATACATATGTTGATGTGAAAAGGGAGAGACACAACTAGATAAATGTATATGGAGTTTATTGGAAGAGGAAACAGCAATAATTCAGATTTCCTGCTCAAGAAGTGCTTCCCTCTAGTAGAAGAGGGAGAAGACTTGGAGTACTCTCAGTTCAAGAGTCATAAACACAGGCTGAATACTGTCCCTCCAGGAAGTTTTGATGTGGGTGGGAAAAACCCAAGAATACCCTCACTGAGAAAACAGATGCATTTACTTATATTCTTTTTTTAATAGCATAATCAAAGAATCATATATAGCTAAAATGTGTAAATAACATCAATTGGTGATTAACCTCACTAAATTCAGGTAGGCTGGTTCTCAGAGGACAGACTCATTAGGTCCTGTTAGAGTTTCCACCTACTGGTTTGGCCTTCTAAAGCCCACAGTCATCTCTATGCCTTGCTGAGGCACCAAAGTAGTGCAATAGCAGAGGGATGAATCAATGAATCTAAGTATTTCTATAAGATTTTATAAAGATCTTAGAAATACTAGACAACTCTTTTAAAATACTGAAATCTTTGCTAATAATTGGGTTAAGGGGCGGCTAGGTGGTGCAGTGAATAGAGCGCCGGCCCTGGAGTCAGAAGGACCTGAGTTCAGAGCCGGCCTCAGACACTTAATCCACACAAACAAAAACCTAGCCATGTAACCTTGGGCAAGTTACTTAACCCCAATTGCCCTAAAGGGGCGGCTAGGTGGTGCAGTGAGAGCGCCGGCCTCAGAGTTGGGATGACCCGAGATCAAATCCGGCCTCAGAAAATGAGCACCCACACATAAATAATGACTAGCCGTGTAACCTTGAGCAAGTTACTTAACCCCAATTGCTTTAAAAAAAAAAAATTGGGTTAACATATCCATTTGTTAAAAAGAAAATCAAAGTAAAAATTGTTTCAATTCCATTTTATATAATAACAACCACAATTCCTTAAATTAGCCTGGATTTTGTATCATGCTTCTTGAGTAGAAAAAAATGTGACAAATATCAAAGACTAAAGTCAAAAAAGGAAAACATATTAGCAATTTCTTGTAAAGAGAACGTTTACTAAAAAAAAAAAATTTTAAAAAGAGTGTGGCTAGGTGGCACTGTGAGTAGAGCGTCAGCCCTGGAGTCAGAAAGACCTGAGTTCGGATTTGACCTCAGACACTTAACACACACACAAATAAAAAACCTAGCCATGTGACCTTGGGCAAGTTACTTAACCCCAACTGCCCTCCAAAAGGCAAAAATTAATTAATTAATTAATTAATTAATAGAACATCTACTGAAAATATAGTTAATGATGTCCAGAGGCCTGAATCCCAGAGCAATATACATATATACATATATATGTATGTATGTTTCCTGAAAAGTATATCTTGTACCATTTCTACTTTCTGTCATAAAATATAGACAATAGCATTAGACAAGTATTCCATTTACAAACAAAAACTAAATTATGCAGTATTTCTCTTTTTTGACAATCATATAAGCTTAGGTTATCATTAAGGTTCTGACAAATAGTTTAAACTTGTTATTACCTGCTCCACTCCATGCTGACTGGCCATCTGTAAGAGTTATGTCAAAACCAGAGGCTAGATCTTTTTCCCAAGATACTTGTAGAAAATAAATTATGCTGGGTTCAGAAACCATATGGATTCTGCTCACATTCCTCTCCATTCTTCATTCACCTATAATGGAAAAAATAGAATAATTATTTAAATTAGTCTTTCTGTTCTTAAGGATTCTGTGCTTAAAAAGGAAAAAAAAATCAAACCAACCTCACAGTCAAAATGAATATGGCTAAATTATGACATTACTTATCCAACAATTTCAACTAACCAGACTACAGCTAAGAAATGGAAAACCCAAAAGGTAGCTAAGATAGAGAGCACAAACTCCACTCTCATAGAAGGGTATCAAAGTCCATTCAGAACCCATTTACTTTTATTTTGCATATAATTCTACAAGGCTTAGTTATTTGTTTTTTCAACAAATCTGAAGCTAGAAGAAGGCCTCCTAGTAATTTATATACTAACAGAAACAAAAAACAACAGTTCACTATGAAAAAAGCAGGAAAAAAAATCCTCCAAAAATGCAGCATTCTAGAGCATGTTCTAGAGTGACTCAAAAAGCTCCCAAAGGATGTAAGAAAAGCATTACAATATAGCACAATACAACTGAAGATTGTGATAACCTAGCCAACTCATTTAAGAAAAATGTTAACTTGTGATCAGCACAATCTATCTACTTAAGAAGTTTTTAAAAAGTATGAAAGGTAAATTAGAAAGATTTCTATCAAAAATCATTTTTAATTAGTTTTCATGAGGTGGAAGTGAGTGCATTACGAGAATGGGGGCAAAACTATGGGAAGAGGCAGAAAACGGAATGTTAGCATGAAGAAATCTAGCTGAAATATAGAGCTGATGATGGGGGGAAAAAGTAAAAGGAGCTAGCAAGAATCTAAAACCAGACTGAAGAGTTTTAGATGGCAGAGAGAAGAGTTTGTATTTGATCCTAGAAGCTAGAGAGAGAGAGAGAGAGAGAGAGAGAGAGAGAGAGAGCCCCTTTCACAAATTAGTGACATGTTCAGGCCTTTTCTTTAGGATTTTCATTTTGGCAGCTACTAGAAGAGTGAATTGAAGAAGAAAGAAAGTAGACTATAGAAAAGTTATTGTTGCAATAGTCCAGGTGAAAAGTGATGAAGCCGTGAAGTAGAAAGACTATTGTTGAGTAGAAAGAAGATGACACATGTGAGAGATGTTGAGGAGGTAGAATCAACAAGATCTGGCAACTAACTGGTCATGAGGGATGAGGCTAAGGGGGAATTTAGGGTGCCTCTGAGATTGTTGATCTGGGTGATTAGAAAGATGATGGTATCCTCATCAGAAACAGAGGAGTTAGGAGGAAGGTAGAATTTTTACACTAAGATGATGAGCTCCTTTTTAGACATTCTGAGTTTAAAATGCTGATCAGTTGGAAAGATCCAACAGACAGCTGATGATGTATGACTGATGCTGCATAGAGACTAGAGATAAGTAAATAGATCTGAGACCACTCGAAAGGGGCATACTACTTATCTCCTGACAAAAAGGTGAACTTAGGTCCATCTCAAATATATGTATGGTGTTAGAAAGGTACTGTCTCTTAGGGAACTACTGAGGTATAGGGATATATGATCGGATATAGAAAATTAATGTTACTGGTGGTCAAGAGAATATAATCCACCTCCCCCATGCTGCTTGATAGCTTGGGAAGAGGGAGAGTTCTTGTAATCTCTAGTTAAAACTCAGAATGTATTTTCTCATCAAAATACTATATTAGTTCTTAGTTGAATAATATAATTATAGCTTTAACATGGTCTCAACTACACTTTAAAGAGTATTAAAATACATAGTTCAAAAAAAAATCATGGCTGATGATTTTCAGTTAACACTTTGCTGTTACAATTTGCATAATATCCAAGACTCTGAGTGAGAGGTTATTCATTGAGAAGAAGATCATGGAAGGACTGGTAAAGACCACCTAGTGCAATTCCCTCATTTTGAAGATGAGGGAACTGAAGCCCAGAGAGATGAACTGATTTATTCAACATCACAAAAGAATACATCCTGATCCTTGGACAGCAAATCCAATGCTCTTTCCACTACATCATGCTGCTTTTGTGTACTACCTACTTTCTAGTCTACAATATTTATAATGTTCTAAACAAGAATTACTTGTGCAAAGAAATCAATATGAAGCAATAAAAATGCTTAATATACTTTGGCATGTGCAATAATTTATGCTCCTGTTCAGAGCTTTGAAAAGAAAGGCAAGCCAACAGCATAACTAATAATTCCAGGCATTCACACTCAATTATATTTGAGTACTAGCTTTTTAAAAGGCCATAAAAATATTTGAAAAATTTTATTTATAAATGTGCTATAACTGAACTATTACAATAGCATTCTAAAAGGCACTCTTGCCTCTAATCCATTTCACATATAGTTTCTAGGATTAATTTTCTCACTGCTTTTATCATGTCGTTATTTTACTTAACAACTTACCATGAGTTCTAATTTCTATCATATCAAATCTAAACTCTTACATTTAGCATGAAAGTCTTCCAACAACAAAACATAATCTCCTTGCTAAACTTCTTTCATTATTTCTCAACACAGTGGTTCTGCTCCAATGAAGACATTTCCTTACTATTGCCTACCACATCTCATTCATAATAGCCTTTATGCCTTTGCTTATGGCTTTCCCACAGTTATAAAATCCTTTTCCCTCCCATGTACCAATCCATGTCTCTCACTTCTAAGAAAGAACATAAAACCAATCCCTTTTAAGAAGACTTCTCTTAGGAAGTCCTTCTCATTCCAGTCATTCTGTATACCGAGCATACTTAAAACATTTTAACTGCTACCTTTAATTTTCTGTTTTTTATATATTAGTTCACTAAAGCCATTGTAAAATTCTCAAACTATATCTTTTTCATTTAATGTTATTTCTTTTTCAACTAACAAACATTTATTTTCTCTCCCTCTCAACATCTCCCAATGAAAAAAAAACAACCCAAAAATAAAAAACCCTTGCAACAATAAAAGATTACTATGCATAGTCAAGAAAGACAAATTACAGCATTAGTCATGTTCTAAACTGGTCTCATTCTTGAATCTATCGCCTTTCTATTGGGAGATAAGTAATATGCTTCATCACTGGTCCTCCAGAGTCATGACTGTGTGCACAGCATTAATCTGTTATGAAATTATCTATTATTTTATACTTTGTTTATTCATCAATTCCTTAGGATTAAGCTGCTTAGCCTCCACTGATTTCTGAATTCTTTCTTCAACAGCTCTTTATTGAATGCAATTTTATTGTCTGTTGATTAGTAAAAGATGTCTTAAATAGTTCTGATTTTCTGCATGTGTTTATGAGGATTTTATGCCCCAATAAATGGTCAATTTTTATAAACAGGTAATATAGTGATGAGAAATATATTCACTCTTTTGTAATCCCAGACATATAGCATATTTAACTTTTCTAAAATTCTTTCAGTTTCTTAACTTCATTCTAGGGTTTTGACTCTATCTCCCTATAACTGACTGAGTTTTTCCTTAATGTACTTAAATACTATGCTATTTGGGGTGTGTGTGTGTGTGTGTGTGTGTGTGTGTGTGTGTGTGCGCGCGCGCGCGCACCAACTATATATCACATATATATTAAATATCTGTCTTAATTCATTTTGAAAGCAACAAACCTCATCTTCTAATTCTTATATATTTCTCTAATAAGAAATGAACAAAAGCTACTGACCTAAGAATAAAATTAGATTTGAGGCCCATCTTACTCAACACATGATAGAAACAAGAGTAAGGATAAGACATTAAAGCCAGTAAATGCTATCTTCTATGACTAAAGTTTTCCAGATCCCATAGACCATGGACAGGATTATGAGAAACTTTCCCAGAGTAATAACTACCAACGTGATGAAAAAGTAGCCAATCTAAAATGAAATAATCAAAGAAAAGTTGATAATTAGAAACTTGTATGAAATTATGCTGAAATGGAGGAGGATGGTAGGCATCGTGCCACCATCTGTTAAGAAAAAAAGACAGCTGGAGAATAAGAGTTTGTCAGTGTTGCAGAGAAGGAGCACCCTAACCAGATGACAAAAGTATGATAGCAATAATAACTCACATTTGACAAGCATTCAATAAACAACATTCATTAGATGTTTATTATATACACTACTAAATACTGGGGATATAAGGAAAGGCAAAAACATTAACAGTCCTTTTCTTTAAGGAACTTACATACATTCAAAATGACTACAAACCAGAAGAGAGTAAACTATAGGGTGAAAGGCTCCATTGGCTGGAGACTATGCAGTCTCTTGCAGAAGGTAGGCTTTGAGGTGAGTCATGGAGAGAGGCCAGGGAAGTATGAGAGGAAAAGTATTTCAGGCACAGAGAAAAACCAGTACAAAGGAACAGAGAAGGGAGACGACATATCAAGGAACACTGTATGCAAGAAATAGCAAGTGAGCCAGTACAATCCCTGGAACAAAGGAATGGAACCCAGAATAATAGGAAGGGACAAGATTATGAAGAATCATAAATGCCTCACAGAGGATTTATATTTGATCCTGGAAGTAACCAGAATTTACTGAGTAAAGGGAGATGTGATCAAACTAACTCTTTAGGAATATCACTTTGGCAGCTATGTAGAAGATGAAATGGGGTGGTAAGAGACCAATTAGAAAGCTATTATGGTAGCTCTGGTGAGAAGTATTAAGAGTCTGAATTAGGGTGATAGATGTGTGAGGGGAGATAAGGTGACATATTGAAGAGATGTTGTGAAAGCAGAAATGAAAAAAAAACTTGGTAATGAAATAGAAATGTGGGGTGAATGATAGTGAGGAGCTGAGGATAACACTGAGGCTGTAAGCCTAGATAACTGAAAAGATGGATAGTATGAGGGAAATTAGAAAGAGGGAAGATCTGTGGAAGAAAAATGAGTATTGTTTTGTACACATTCAGTTTGAGATGTCTACAGGATATCCAATTCAAGAGGCACAAAAGACAGCTGGTTGTCCTAATAGTAACTAACATTTACATAACATTTAAGGTTTGCAAAGTAATTTGTAAATATAATCTGATTTTAAACTCACAAAAGCCTTTGGAGGTAAGTGCTATTGTTATTTACAGATGAGGAAAGTGAGACTAAGAAAGTAAGTGCCTTGCCCAAGATCTCATAACTAGTGTCTAAAGCTGAATTTGAACTCAGATCTTCCTTGCTTCAGGCCTTTACCACCTACCTACCTAGAGACTGTAATTCCGAAGAGAGATCAGAGCTAGCTATACAGATCAAGGAACTATCTACATAGAAGTGAAAACTGAACCCATGGAAGTTGATCAGATTTTCAAGCAAGGGAGTGTAGATGGAGAGCAAAAGAGAGTCCAGGACAGTGTTTTCTGAGTTAAAGAATATGACCTAGATGAAAATCTAGAAAAGGAGACTAAGATGGAATAATCAGACAGACGGGAGAGGAGAATCAGGAAAAAGCACTGTAACAAAACCCTTGAGAGAAGAGAATATCCAAGAGAAGATGCTGGGTGATGACAAATGCTGCAAAGAAGTGAAGATGATTCAAGACTGAGAAATGGTCATTATATCTGGCAATTAAGAGATCCCTGTAATAAGAAAAGACTTTAAGCAAGAAGAATAATTAGGAGGCTACTGCAATAACCTAGGCAAGAGGTGATGAGATGAATGAAGAGGAAGGATCAGATGGGAGAGATATGAAGGTAAAAATAGAAAGATTTAGCAATTTACATTATAGAATGAGAAAGAGGAATTGAGGATAATCCTGAAGTTATGAACCTGGGATATCAGAAGGATGATATATTGCCTTTGACAGAAATTGGCAGGTTTGGAAGAAGAAGGAATTTGAGGGGGGAAAATAAAGAATTCAGTTTTGGACATATAGAAATATCCAATAGGCAACTGGTGATGTGGGACTAAAGTTCAGGAAAGGGTGATGGCCAGAACAGAGAAAGCATGATGTGGAGATAATTAGGAGGTGGAGTAGATGCCTGGTTCCAGGCAAGATAAGGTAGAAGTTCTCTGTTCAGAGCATAGCCCCAAGGTCTAGGGGAAGTTCAGGAGACCAAAAAAGCATGGTCAAAGTAGTGGCAGAATGCTGAGGAGATAGTGTAGCAGCAACCATACTGGCATACCTAGGATGACTGCTAGCACAGGTTCTCAGATCTGCTTTACTATGAAAGATAGCTGTTTAAAGGGTCAACAATCTTTTTAAATCACATACGTTTGTTCAGGGGAAAATTCAGCACCCTAAACTTCAGAGAAAATACAAACAGAGAAAATAAAAGCAGAAAATTAAAAAGACCAACAGCCAGGGCTCTGAGCACCTGAATCAACGCACTATTATTTTACACTTTACATACATTCCTGGATCAAGAGAGCCTTTACATCTGAGCAGTCAGGGGGCTCTGAACATATAGCCACTCAGAATCTTGACAGGGAATCATATGATCCTTCTCATAAGTAAACCCCCAAAGCAAAATACCAACTCAGAGTATGTGTGTGTATATATATATATATATATATATATATATATATATATATATATATATATATATATGTATACATATATATGTATACATATATATATATATATATATATATATATATACACACACACACTTTTCAGAGCCAGAAGGCATCAACCCTTTAACCCTTCAGAATCAGTGCCTAATTAGAAATTAAGAAAAGGTGTGAAAGCCTTTCAACAAGTAAGCCTCCCCTAAGCAAGCTTCCCTAGAGGCCTACAGAAGGGCCTGGGTGGCCAGGTTCTAGATAAGATAAGGCAAAAACTCATTTTATAAAAGAGTTGAATGAATTGGCTGTGGTCAAAGAGTTAAAAGGCATTAGAGGCAAGATAACCAAGTGGTTTATCAGGAATTTCCTTATGGTAATGAAGGGTGGCACCAAAACATTTTCCCTCCTTTCTAATTCTATAGTCAATCTGAGTAACTAAATATCAGGAAGAAGGTATGCTACTAAATGATACATAACCATAGTCTACTCATGGCATTCACTGGCTGCTAAGTGGTGTGGAGTATAGAACTAGACTTATGAGTCAAGAAGATCTGAATGGGAATACTGACTTAAAACCTTATCAGTTATGTGAACCTGAGCAATAATTTTCTTCTCTCAGCCTCAGCTTCCTCAATTGTAAAATGAGGAAGATAACAGCAAGTGCCTCACAAGGTATACTTTATAAATACTAGCTATTCTTAGTGTTGTTGCCAAGCAACAAACCAGCCTCCAAGGTGGCCAACTTGGGAATTCCACAGAATCTGACCAATCGTGGCCAAACAGGTAAAATCCAGGTACTGGACCTAAGGAGCCTGGAGCACTACCAACCTGATACTGTCAGGAAGATGATTTGAAAGACTTTTAGGATGTTTAAGATCTCTGTCAGCTATAGCTGTCACTGCACAAAAGCACAATCTTCAAGTCTTGCCCATTTCATTCCAGCACTGTCCATCCAGTAATACCTGGGTACAGAGTATAGACCTAAAAATTATAAACTAAAAAAATTCTATTTACATGAAAAGGAAAACAATGGAAAACCAATTTACATAAATTCACCAGAACAGCTCTGCTAGGATGATCTTTCTATGTCACAGGAGCCTGTTTTAGGGGTAACAGTGTTATAATGAGGTCCATTTAGTACTTCTAATAATAAACATCCTTGACAAGATCCAAGACAGATCTGCCTTACAGGGAATTCCACTCTATAACAAGTCATGTTTTAGCAAGCACAAGTGTAGTTAAACCTCATTAACTCAAAACATAAGAGACTGGGGGAAAATAGAGTTTTAATTAACTGGGTATGGATTACCCAATGTTTTAATTAAAAAGCAAAGAGCATCTGTAGAGTTGGAAATATGAGCTGCTTCAAATGATGCATTACTCCAATATCAGTCTCCATTTCCATGTAATATCTAAATCCTATGGTTTGCTTATACAAACATTTCAACAGTTTACTATCTAGTACAACATTTATTTTATTTTGACAAGAAAGAGAGTACATTTCAATTCTTCATGAATTATCTTCTCTCTAATGATTACCTGAAATACAGGACACCTAGAAAATAAGTTTTTAAAAAGAGATTTATAGTAGGTAAAGACCTAACTCAAAACCCTCAGAGGTCCCAGTTTTCTTTAACTATTATAGATTACTAGAGTTTTTAAAGCTGCAAAGGGACTGGTGGTACACAACTGTAATCCCTGCTACCAAGGAGGCTGAACCAACAGATTTCTGGAGAGTTCTGAGCTGTAGTGGGTTAACAATAAGGTGTCTGCACTAAGATCACCATCAATATGGTGAACCCCAGGAAGCCCCCTCACCATACACACAGAAGCCATCCACTCACTAAGGAAAGGGGGGGAAATGGCCTCTGTCAGAAACAAGTAGGTCAAAGCTCCCACAGAGTGGGCCTATACCCATATGGAACTGTTAAAGTTCCAGCCTGGGCAAAATAGGGAGGGGAGGTAAGAGAAGGAGGGAAAGAACAAGAGGGGAGGAGATGGAGGGAGAAGAAAAGAATAAGAATGTTGTACTCGTTGTTATGTGAGTTTATAAGATCATTTCTTTCAACCCCCTCTTTTTATACATAGACACTCAGGCCTAGGGAGCACATATAGAATTAGCTGCAGCATGAAAATTAGCATCTTCAGCATTACCTCTAGGTCAATGTTACTTTTCCCTGACAATTTTTCCTCCTCAAATTCTTCTGCCCTCCATTTGAAGAATGGTTACAAATATGGAAAGAAAACCAGTGTGTTACAAATGTAACTATCAGAAATATTAGTAAGGTTACCTTTAGACACTGTTAATCATTTCATTTGGATTGGTCCTCTTGCTTTTTTTGCAGTATGTGCAAATACTGCAAATACACACATATATATGTATATGTATAATAAGATAAAATGATCTAGAATATATTTTCTAATTAATATATCTCTACTTCCCCAAATACCCAGAGTATATTATAGTATATGCAATAATTAACAATAACCTGACATATAAAACAAGTATTTCCTAAACTGGAAAACACAATTCTTCCAGTTCCCAAGATGATTAAATGGGAGAATATGCAATATGAAATTAAGTAGGTTTCAAGTAATGTTTGGCCAAGGAAAGAGCTGTCTTTTAAGTCAGCTTCAAAGAAGTAAATTATAGTAAGGGCATGCCTGAAAAAAACTAGCTCAATTACTCTGTGCTTAATTCTGCTGCTCTCAAAATTCAATTATGCTCTGTAACTCTTCTATAGTTTTATAGAATATTTACCATAGCAAATTATATTATAATCCATGCACAGTGTTTATACACTCGTATTTGGGGGGGGGGTGTTTAGGAAGAAGGCAGAGTAATTGGGGTTAAGTGACTTGCTGAAGGTCACATGGCTAGTAAGTGTTAAGTATCTGAATCCACATTCGAACTCAGGTCCTCCTGCCTTCAGGGCTGGTGCTCTATTCACTGTGCCACCTAGTCACCCCTGTGTATATGCTCTCAAGGACAAAACATAACAGCCACAGGCAGCTGATTGCACTACAGAGAGTACCCTGGGCCAGGAGTGAAGAAGACATGAGCTCTAATTCAGTCTCAGTTACTTACTAGCTATGTGTCCCTGGGCAAGATATTCCTGTTTCCTCAACTGCACAATGAGAGTAGTAATAATAATTCCTGTGTCTCAGGGTTGCTGTGAGAACTGAATGAGATCATTTTTGTTTAAAAAACCAAAACAAAACATGTAGCACAGTGCCTGGAATACAGTAGGTACCATATAAATGCTTATATGTATCTCTTCCTCTACCTTTCCTCTAACAAAAACATACGTGCTTGGTAGGTCTATTTTCAATTTCATGTCACGAATTTTGATAGACAATCTGACATATTACCAGTATTTGAACTGCAATTTTCCCCCAAATCTGGCTTGTTTAAAACTTCACTGAGGACTATAACTAGTGTAAAATGTTTTTTTACCTAATAGCTTGATAGCTACATAGTGGTTTCTTTTTTCCATTCAAATAGATTTCATTTTAGACATGACATTTATAGTAATAATAATAATTACTAATTTTTAGTGTTTTAGGTTTTGCAAAGCACTGTTCAAAAAATAGGAATTTGGGGGCAGCTAGGTGGCGCAGTGAGTAGAGCGTCAGCCCTGGAGTCAGAAGGACCTGAATTTGGATCCATCCTCAGACACTTAACACACACAGACAAAAAAAAAACCTAGCCCTGTGACCTTGGGCAAGTTACTTAACCCCAATTGCCCTCAAAAAAAAAAAAATAGGAATTTTGTTCCTCAAAAGGACCATTTGAGATAAGTGCTTTTATTATCCCCCTTTATGGGTAATGAAACTAAAGCTAAGAAACATTAAATGACTTGCCCAGGGTCACAAGGCTATTAAGAGCCTCTAAGGCAGAATTCCTAACTCAAAGTTCAGCATGCTAGGTGCATGCTTCTTTTATTCAGATATGATTTTTATTCAGATTTCTAACTAGTGTATTGCAAAAATATATTCAGCATGTTATATATCGGGAGTATTAACATAAAACATCTTAAAGAAAGTCATACTGTTCCATAAGAGATTCAGAACAAAGATAATGTTAAAACCTAGTTAACTTTTGCCCCTGAGGTTGGTTTTCTTCAGGTCAGAAAACCTGAATTTAGTTCTCCACTCTTTAACTAGCCTTTGATGAAACATGTAATGTCACCAAGCCTATAGTTATCATAATTATGTGTTAACAAGTGTGAACTAATCACTTAAAAAAAGAACTATTCCACAGACTCAACACCAGTTAAAGAGAAGGTCCTTGCCAAAACCCCACCTTAAAACAGGCTGTCATAAAACACCAGCTGGAAACCATTTCTGAATCAATTCAGCTCAACAATATTTGAGAGACTACCATGCGCAAGGCCCAATGCTACAGGGGAATGTAAAGATGAGTAAAACATGATTCCTGACCCAATTATAGTAAGAGGGAAGAGGAGTACAGAAATAAGCACAACACAGACAGAATGGAGCAAGGGTCCTAAAGAAAGATTTAAAGAGAGCTCCAAGGGCATTCAGAGGGAAAAAAAAATACCCTAGGACTCACTTTTTTTTTTTTTGGAGGGCAATTGGGGTTAAGTAACTTGCCCAAGGTCACACGGCTAGGTTTTTGTTTGTGTGTTCATTAAGTGTCTGAGGCCGGATCTGAACTCAGGTCCTTCTGACTCCAGGGCTGCCGTTCTACTCACTGCGCCACCTAGCCGCGCCCCCCAGGACTCACTTTCAATAATAACAGGAGATGCTATCTAAAGAAACTTAAGGATTACAAAACACATTACAAACATATTTTAATTATTTGGAACTACACTATAAGTTAAGAACTACAGATGTTTTTACCTGCCCATTTTATAGAAAAGGAAACTGAGGCTCAAAGAGATTAGTTGATTTAGTTGATTAGTTGATTTCTCCATTGTAAAGTTGCCAGAGGCAGGTTTCAAATCAAGCTCTTCCAGACTCAAGGTCCAGCAGCCTATTCATTACTTCCCTTTGCTTCTCAAAATATCTCATCACAACAATCTCATGAAGTATAGTTACTACAATTTTTTTAATCAAGGAGGAAACAGGTCTATTTGAGCTAGGCTGTGAAGGAAGGATAAGGTTTCAATACATAAGGACAGGAAAAGAGGACATTTCAGGATGAGGAAAAACATAAAATGCATAAAGGGAAAAGTATGGGATAGGATTAAGACGTAATCCAGATTCACTGGAGTGAAAGGTATGAGAAAGGGAATAGTATTAAGATAAAAGCATGAATGTTGTCTACTTTTCCTCCTAGTCTCATGTATTGAGGACAGAGGAAAGAGGAGTACCCTCTACTAGAGAGAACAGTGGTCAGGGATCCAGTGTCTTAAAGATTGAGAATTAAATTTTCCACACATCCAGGAAATGGGATAAAAAACATCTAAGAGGATCAGGATAAGGGGAATATTGTTAAAGAGACCAATATCTCTAATATGTAGACAAATAGGTTTCTACTTCCCCAAATGCCCAAAACATATTATATAATATTATATGCAATAATTAACAACAACCTGACATATAAAATGTGGAAAACACAAATTCAATTGGCTCCAAAGATGATGAAATGTAGAATGGGCAAATTTGGTATGTTCCAAGTAACAAATGACCAAAGAAGAAGCTGTCTTTTAAGTCAGCTTCAAAGGTGCAAATTATAGTAAAGGCAGGTCTGAGAAAACCTAGCTCAACTGGTAGAAATTATCCATGACTGGAGTTTGGCAAGACAGACACAGGGCATTATGTCTCTCTTAATGTAGTTTTTGTCTTAGTTTTCTTAACTGTTTCACTATCCTGCTGACTCATATTGAGTTTGCAGCCCAATCTGGCCATGCCTCCCTCATCCTGTACTTGTAAAGTTGATTTTTTTAACCTAAGTATAAGACTTAGTTATCCCTATTAGGTTTTATCTTATTCATCAGTTCAGTCCAATGTCCTAACCTGTCAACATTTGTTAGAATCCTAACTTTACTGTCCAGCAAATTATCTCTCTCTAAACTGTATTGTGTACAAACTGTAAAATAAAAATGTTAAACACAGAGCCAAGAATGAATCCCTGGGTCACTACACTGGATATATCCTTCTAAACTTGACTTCTGCCTAAGTACCCTTGAGTCTTATCATTTAACCAGTGCTAAATCCACCTAAATTTACTATCATCCTAGCACACACCTTTCTATCTTTCCACAAAAGCAGCACAAAAGATGTCAAATACTTTGCTGAAATTCAGATAAGTTGTATTTCTTTCTTTATCTACCTGCAGGTTAGTTAGTAACCCTGTCAAATAAAGGAAATGAAGTTAGCTTAGTATGACCTATTCTTGATGAAGCCATGTTGCTCTTCATTTACTTTTAAAGGTGTTTCTCTCTTTAAATATGTCCAAAGAAATGTGGTCCTACTCAACTGAACAACTATTTAGTTGTGTGCAGAATACAGCATCTATGCCAGTGGGTAAGGTATAAAGATTAAACAAGATGTGTCTTGTCTTTATAGAGTTTGCAATCTAGTAGTGAGATACCACACACAATAATTAGAATACAAAATATAACAGGATGAATGTATGAGAGAAGCAGCTAGGAGGTGGAAGTAAGGAAGACTGATCTTCCTGAATTCAAATTTGGAACCAGACACTTAATAGCTGTATGATCACAGGCAAGTCACTTAACCCTATTTGTCTTGGTTTTTCTCATATGTAAAATGAGCTGGAGAAGGAAAGGGTAAACCATTCCAGGATCTCTGCCAAGAAAACTCCAAATGGGGTCATGATGATTGGGACATGACTGAACAACAACATGAGAGTAGTATAAAACAATATGAGAGAAGTATAAGAAACTGCACATCCTTTAATAGATGACAAACAGATAACTAATGTAGCAATTAAAACAAACTACCATGGCTGCACTGCCATGCAGGTAAGTGGTACAACGGATAGAGTGCCAGGTCTAAAGTCAGACAGACTCATCTTCCTGATTTCAAATCTGGTCTCAGACATTTAGTAGCTGTGTGACCCTGGGCATATCACTTTACCCTTTTAGCCTCAATTCCTCATCTGTAAAATGAGCTAGAGGAGGAAATGGCAAATCACTCCAGTATCTTTGTTAAGAAGACCCCAAATGTGGTCACAAAGAGTCAGATACTACTGAACTACAACAACAAAACCATGGCTATCTTTGAGAATGTGACGTTGTGAAATTTTGCAATAAGACTAACAAAAAAAGATTAGCAGTGATAGATTTCTTTGAAATGCTTACATCATTCAAAACAATTATCAGCTTATTATATCCATTCAATCTCATCTATAGGATCAGTAGCAACCCAAACTAAATTCCCAATAACATGGGATTGCTGAAACCTCAAAAGTATTGCTAAAACCACATGAGAATCGGATTTTTTCAACTACTGCTGGAAAAATAATGGCTCTTTTCAACTTTACTTTCTTCCATCATTCTCAGAATGTAATAATCTTATCTAAAACTCTGCTTGCATTTGGACTGTTTTGCCCTTCAAAGACAATATTTTGCAAGGTTGACTTGGCAAAGGAAGATCCAGTGGTCCAAGTCCATTTTTAAGCACTTAGCAGAGGACCACGTGGGATGTTCCAGCATCACATAAGTATTGTAAACCTCAGTATCCTGTCAAATGTTTTCTGAATATCAACTGAGGCTCTCACAAGTTATTTTGTAAAAATATACTATTGAAAGAGGACTTGAAAGTACCTCATTCTTCCACTTACTGAAGTCAGCCTCTTATTAAAAGTAAAATACAAAGCATCTATGAGTCCACTACAGCTAGGAAGGAGGGGTGTCTTAGAATGTCTTTTAAAATTCAGTAAGACTGACTCAATGGTCTCTTTGCTTTCACCATCCCTGTAAATGGGAGTAGTCAGTCTTAGTTGTTTGTTTGGTTTTTTGGGTTTTTTTTGTCCCTAGACTACTTGAAGTCTAGCTCTTCAGAAGAACTGATTGATTAGGGCCATAAGAAAACCAGTGTTTTGTTTCTAAGGGCAATAAAGGTCACACTACTATGTGCACCTCACCCTCTCAGAGCCAGGGATCTGAGACCAGCCTGCAGGTGGGAAGAGTCGAGTCCCACCCCAAACTGATGCATCAGTAGCTTTATTGAGAGCCCAGAACAGTTGAGAATTGAGTAGCTGATCTTTAGCACTTTGTCCCTTGGGTTCTTGGCTTCTCACTCAGAAGAGAAATCAGCTGTTGGCTGGTATGCAATTGATTCCATCTACACTGAACAAATACCATTCACTGTTGCTTCCGAATAAACAAGACACTTTTTAAATAACTTTACAAAGAATTGTGTATGCTCTTTTGGCCTGCGATAAGGATCAAGCAGGAGCCAACTTACTTAGGTCACATCGAGTTAGTTACAACACAGTATCATTGACAACACCGTTCTGAACTTTTGCTTTTATTTGGGGGCTGAAGGGGTTAGTTATAGCTCCTTTTCATACTGCTTTTGCTGCAGGTGTTCAAACTTCTGCAGCTCAGTGAGGGAGCCAGACTTAGAGATCAGAAAGGGCTAACTACATGTTTCTAATGGAGCAATTAACTTAAGTGCTCCCTTGTCGAAAAAAGGAGGCTGATACCTTAAGTGATTTCAGAATAAAAGATTAGCCCAGAGCACATGCTGTTAATAGGCTGTAATTAGATTCCTGGTGTCACTGTTTGGTTTGACCCTAGTTCAAAATAAAAGGAAAAAAAGAAAGAAAAAGAAAATACAAAGCACAAAACAGAAGAGGGGTGAATGCAGGGTTGGTTAATCTTGAATATCTTAAATATTCCTCATTCCATTAAAAAAAAAATCAAAAGTAGGAACAGACACCATTGGTAGGGAAATATATGGTCATAACCCAAAACCATTTAAAATACAGCAATGATCCTTATCCAACAATTCAGGAAAATAAGGCTATAAATAAAATTAAGAGTTTTCTAACCTGCTCAGCATTTATTCAAGGTAACAACAACAAAAATCATGGCTTACCTTCATCTTTCTTAAATCACTATTCCCACAATAAAAACATGATTTTAATGTAATTATTTCTATCATTTTCATTATGTAAAAAAAATTATATTCTCTACATCTACTCTCTCTAGGCAGACAATGGAATTATAAATTTATTTGAAAGAAGACCAGATACAGCATGAGTATATTTGAACCTCTATTTGTCTCAGCCTTTCCAAAACTATTCATTTGCAAATATTATTAGTAAAGTGAACTAATCAAAACCAGGGAAAATTCTTAACTCTCAAAAAAGATTTTTTACAGATTGGAATTTTCCAAAACTCAAGGGAAAGGAATGACCCAGATTATAGAATATTTCTGTAGTCTTATTAAAATAATTTCTATTGATTTTGAAATTCATTTAAAAATTAAACTATAGCTACTTATTGATACCAACTTTCCTGAAATATATAGTTAACGTTCAAGGTGTTGATCCCATACAGTCATTAATCAATGTAAGCTAACAATCTTAGGTTTCAAGGGTCAATAAAGGTGCCTATGGAGTAAGGTATAAGGAAAGGTATACTATGAATGAATAAATTACCTTTGCTAATGAGACATTCATTACCCAGATAAGTACCAAAAAGATACTCTCATTCTAAACCTCTTATTTCCAGTGATTTCTTCTTTGGGATTTATAGCAGGTATTAAAATGACTCGTTTGAATTTTACTTCCCCTCTCTAATTTGTGTTTTCTAAACCTAGGAGAGGTAAGATAAATAGCTACAAAATGATCGCTGCTGATTAACCTACAAGTCAAATAAAGTTCCTAGAGAAAATGTATAGCCTCCATCTCCAAAATGTTTTAAAAAATAAAAGATGAACCCACAAACCTTAGTGATCTAGTCTCCTTCGTGTGAATTAAACGGCCCCTCTATTTCCGCCAAAAGGCTCTGTGAGTATCCTTAATGTCTTGCATTTTACCAAGCTTTCACCAAAGATACTTCAGTTCTAATTACAGAGTTTCAAGTGAGACTGACACTTTTCAGAACCAAAGGAAAACACAGGAGATAAGATAACACCTGAATTGTGTATCAGCTAAACAGCACCCTTTCTCAGTACCAGCTTTGGTAATCTCCATTTTCTAAGTTCTGCCATGCTTTGTTCTTCTCTGTTTTAATTTCTGAATGGTGAAAATGTCACTGTAAAGCAAAAACTTGTCTGTTTTTAGACAAGTTTGTCTGCTTTTTTCCTGAGCTGAAAAATGTGTTGTGCACAGCTGAAACACTATTAATGTGACCTGTATGGGAAGGGAACTGAAATTTGTGAACACTGAATTCCACCCTCTTGCCACCTCACTTTAACTACTACTGTATTCCACTGTCTCCCTATTTTCCAATGATGAGTGAGGAGGTACCTGATAAAGGAGTATGGCACAATGAAATCCGATTTTAGTCTGAATGATGAAAGGATATTATACATCCTCTATCTAAATTACAACCTAATTCTAGAATACAAAAACTGTTTATGCTTCCAAGCTGTCCACTTCTAAGCTATTCCATTTCCTTCATTTTCCCATCTAACCCATTTCTAAGTAACTCTCTATATGTAAGACACAATGGACCCATCCCTAGAGTTCTCCTACAGGTTTCAACCTGGCTACTGTCAGTACTAGGTTCTAAGACTTAACAGGTATCACTGGGCTTTTTAAACAAATCCCTGGAACTGGCTCTAGAGTCTCTGAAAGTGACCCTCTCTTCCCAGTCCCTAGATCCTCACTTACAATGCCTGATTAGCACTGCCACCTGATGTCCAGAAAACTAGACCTTCCAAATCAAACACATCATCTTGCTCCCAAAACTTGCTCTTCCTTTATGTAAAATAATGACAATTTACCTAATCACCTTCCCCAATCACCTCTGTTGCTTCCTTCCCCTTCATCCCACAGACCAGTAAGTAATTCATGTTAGTCTGACACACCCCTTTCCACAATCATTCATTATTTCACAAGTGAAATTACCTCAAACCAGTATCTTGTCTCCAATCTCCCACCTCCAAGCTGACATATATCTGAATGCACAGCTCTCTGATTATGTCACTTTACTGCTCAAAAGTCTTTATAATGGCTCCATTTTGCCTGCCAAATGAAATGCAAACTTCTTCGCCTAAACTTTCAACATCCTCTATAATCTGGTCCCAAGCTCACTTTCCAGTTTTATTTTACAATACTCCCCTTTAGTAACTTTAGCCAACTATTTACAGTTCCCCAAAGATATCTCATCTTTTCCTGACTTGGTACCTTTGCTCATGCTGTTCCTTCTGCCTGAAACACCCTTCCTACTCCCCTCTGCCTGTCAAATCTTAGCATCATTCAAGCATCATTTCAAAGGCCATCTCATCTGTGAAAGTGTTCTTTCATTCCCCCAGCAAGAAGTAATCTTCTCAATGCCCAAAGCATGTCTTCTGTACCCCTCTTTATCTCATTCTACATTATATTATAGTTATTCTATGCTCTGTATCTGTGATCCTAACATTTTGAAATACAAAAATCCGAATGAAACCAGAATCAGTGTCAACATCAGAAGCCTTAATATTAAGCATTTATCGGTAAGTGGCATAGGACAATATACAATAATACAAAATTATTCTCTATGTTCCAACAGGAGCTTGTGGTCTAAGACAGAAGGACAAGATGTGAAACAAGAAGAGGCCACATGGTGTTGTGGCTAGAAAGTTGGCCTCAGAATCAGGAAGCTTTGGTGAAAGGCCTGACCCTGACACTCACTACCTGTGTAATCCTGGGCATGGAAAACAACTGCTCAAGGACCCAGATCATGAGCTACAGCACAGCTGCCTATTGGCATTGGTGGGGGAGCTGACATGCTCCGACTATCAGTGAATCACAGGTCTGAACAACAATAGCATTCTAAATAATCACATATATTTGAAAAAAGAGCAAGGATATTAGCAAGAAGAAATGAAGAATGGTGATCATTACTCTTCCAGTAAATTCAGGAAGGATTCAGGAAGAAATGCAATTTTAAGAACTAAGGTGATAAGATAGGTAAGATTTAATGAACTTGAGCAGGGAAAACATTCCATGCACATGGTACAATTTGACAAAAAGCTCAGTAGACAAATAACAGAGGGAATAAAGGGGCCATTGTGTTTAAAAAAAAAAAAAAACTGTCCAAGAGGACTTGAAGGTTGATTCCAGAGAGGGAAAAGGAGGAAGAAACATGGGAAAAAAGAAACAAAGTTATGTGAAGCATCCAGGTATTACTATTAAGGATTTCTGAAGCATAGGGCAGAGGAACTTGATCTTAAATTTTAGTGTGACTGGAAGATCCTACAAGGTTAAGAGGATGGCAGCGGCAAATATAAAAGGCAGCAACATGGCTCCAGTTAGGATGAGCTGAAGATGGGTAATACAAAAGGGACAAAGGGCTATTGAAGGAGTCTTAAACATCACATAATCCAACCTCTTCATTTTATTGATGAGGAACCTAAAACCAAGGTAAGTGAAGGGGACTTACCTAAGGTCACACAGGTAGTAACAGAGGTGACATCTGAACCCAGGTCCCTATGGAACCAAATCCAGTGGCATTTCCACTATAAGACCCTGAATTACAAACTGAAGGAGGAGGGGGAGGGTGGGATGGGAAAGATGAAGAGGAGGAAGTAAGAGGAGGAAGGGGAGGAGAGGGAGAAGGAAGAGGAGGAGGAGGAGGAGGAGTAAGAGATTTTACAAAGACTGTGAAGAGGTGACAAATCCATTGGGTAGGTGGAAATTTTCATCCCAATAAACAACCAGTAGCAGCAACAATCTTTTTAGTATAAAATACTAAAGGTAAAGGTCCTACTACTGTAAAATACTAGGCTGGAAAGTTTTCATCTTTCTTCTCTTAATAAACAAAGGGTGGCAACAACTACCATTTGATAAAAGCCTTTTTTTCCTTCTTCAACCTCCACAGCTAATTTCCCTAAAGCAAGAATATTTATGATAATTCATGATGCCACCATATTAAATGACCATTTCTAAGTTCAACATGCTCCAAGCCCAGTCAGTCACCAAGGCCTCATCATTCACAATATTTCTCACATCCATCCCTTCCTCTCTACTCCTCTACACTACCACAACCCAAATATAATTCATCACCTCTCACCTAGATTATTTTATTTTATTGTTTTTAATATATTATTTTCCCCTAATTACATGTAAAACCAATTTTGAACATTCACTGTTTTGTTTTAAAGTTTTGAGTTCCAAATTCTGTCCCTTCCTTCCTCCCCTCTTCCCTGCCAGAGACGATAAGTAATCTGATGTAAGTTATACATGTGCAATCATGTAAAATATTTCCATATTAGTCATTTTGTGGGAAGGAAGGAAGGAAGGAAGGAGGAAGGAAGGAAGGAAGGAAGGAAGGAAGGAAGGAAGGAAGGAAGGAAGGAAGGAAGGAAGGAAGAAGAAAATTAGTACCCTTTAATCTGAATTCAGACTCTATCATTTCTTTCTCTGGAGGTGGATAGCATCGTGAGTCCTTTGGGAATGTCTTGGATAATTGTGTCTAAGTCATTCACAGCTGTTCTTCACACAATATAGCTGTTACTGTGTACAATGTTCTTGTTCTGCTCTCTTCAGTCTGTATCAGTTCATGTAAGTCTTTCCACTTTTTTAAAAATCATCCTGCTCATCATTTCTTATGGCACAATTACAATCATATATCACAACTCATTCAATCATTCCCCAATCCATGGACATCCCCTCAATTTCCAATTATTAGTTACCACAAAAAAGAACTGATATAAATATTTTGTACAAATAGCCTAAGTAGTGGTATTGCTGGACCAAAAGATATGTAGTTGTATATCCCTTTGAGCATAGTTCTGAACTGTTCTCCAGAATGTATGGATCAGTTCACCACTCCACCAACAGTGTATTAGTGTCCCGGTTTTCCTATATCCCATCCAACATTTACCATTTTCCTTTTCTATCATTTAAGCCAATTTGATAGGTGTGAGGTGGTACCTCAGAGTTATTTTAATTCTCATTTCTTTAATCTATAGTTATTTAGAGCATTTTTTCACATGACAACAGATAGCTTTGATTTCTGTCTGAAAACTGCCTGTTCATATCCTTCGACCATTTATCAATTGGGGAAAGATCACTTAGATTATTTTAATAGTTTCATAATCAATTTGATTACAAAAATATGGCTTTAGAGCTATAACAGACTTAAGAAGGTAATTTATCTAATCTAACCCACTCATCTTATAGATGAGGAAACTGAGGCCTAAAGAGGTTAAATGACTCACCAAAAATCAGGCTAAACCCACTCTAATCCTTCCTACAGCTGTCAGAATTATATTTCTAAAGCATAGGACAATTATGCATATGTATATAGTCAGCTATGTAGTCTGGCAATACAATAGAGTGTTCAACCACCTAGAATCAGAAGACCTAATTTCAAATCTAGTCTCATAAACTTACTAGTTGTTTGGCCCTGGGCAAGATACTCAAGCTTTATCTTCCTCAGATATCTTATCTGTAAAAGGGGGATGATAATAGCACATAGGGTTGTGAGGATAAAATGAGATAATGTGTGAAGAGCTTTGTAAACCTTAACGCATTACACACACACATACACACGTTAGGTATTACTATACCATCATTATCATCATCGTTATCAATTTAGTCAAGATATGAGTTTGCCACTTTGCTACCCAAAACTTTCAGCAGTTCATTCCGACCTGTGGCATACAAGACCACCTCCTCAACATGCCATTTAATGCCCTCTATGATTTGGTTCCAGCCGACATTTACAATCTTATTTGACAGAACTTCCTTCTCTGCAATGCAGCTGATGTGCATTTACCTGTTGCACATAGATCCTTCATTCTTGGAACACGTTCTACCTAGCATTCAGTTGTTAAAGTCCATTTCAGCTACCAAGATATAGCTCAGGTCCCATCTACTCTTGGGAGCATTTTCTAATCCTCCCCAATGAAAGTGGCACTCCCATTATCATTTCAAATTTTCCTACAGCACTACAAATCTCTCCTTTGAACCTATCACATTCTACTATCATTCTTATTTGATTAAATAATGTATCCTTCCTATATTTTATGCATAATAGAAGTCATATGAAAGCATAACTCATAAAAGTATAGTCAAAAGTATAAATTACTGATTTAGAGTTATAGTTTTAAGAATGACTATACAACAAGGCAGTTTAGTCAACTTTTGTGGCCACAACTTAGAAGCTAAATTTCTAAGTAAAGCACAAAAAAGTGAAAAAAAATCTACAAATGCCCTCAGGGATCCTGGCAAACTATAAATCATAATGAAGTCATCAACAGTCTTCAAATATAAAACTATCAAGAATGATTCTCCAATTTCAGGGAATTTGGAAACATTTTAGAAAGTCCAAGGAGTGGACTTATCCTTATCAGACCATTCCAGATAAAACCTAATGGGAAATTTAAAAGTACTCTTGAAACAAATAAAGCTACTTTGTGTGATATAAACATGTCTTTTTAAGTAATAAAAATAAAGAAGTTGACATACATAAAAGTGAAGTTGGTCTCAGGATTAACTGGTTCTCAGAAAAAAAGAACTTAGAACTCTTCTATCAAGTTGAATGTAAATAAATGATAGCAAACTAATAAATTTTAGTTGGAAAAATGCCACATCAATTAATAAGCACTGAAACGTGGTGGCTAGCATAACGCAAGGAAAACTAGACAAAATGGGGCGGCTAGGTGGCACAGTAAGAGCTCCAGTCCTGGAGTTGGGAGGACCCGGGATCAATTCCGGCCTCAGAAAACGAGCACCCACAAATAAATAATGACTGGCCATGTAACCCTGAGCAAGTTACTTAATGCCAATTGCTTTAAAAAAAAAAAAAAACACAAAAACAAAAAAAAACCAGACAATGAAATGACTGAATTTGAATCCTAGTCCTAAAGACATGTAAACACAAGCAAGCAACTTAATTTCTCTCAAGTTCAGTTTCCTTATTTTAAAATGATGGTGATAAGTATTACACTAAATTCCTCAAAAGGTTGGTTTTAAGAAAGAATTATGCAAAGTATAAAGGGTTATAAAGTACATATTATTATTCTTGATTGCTGAGCTGTATGCTGGGCACAATATTTTCATAAAAAGACAGGAGGCATGGTCCCTTGTCTTCAGGAACTAATACTCTAGCTCATTAGACAGATGACATGAAAAAATATCAATAGTATAAGACAGTACATAAATACCAAAGAGGTGGTACAGGAAAACACAGGTAAAAATCAAATGATGAGAAGAAAAGGAATTTCAAAGATATGGCCAAAAACATATTAAATAACTCTACTTCATTTTTAATGTTAAAAATTTGAGAACTTTGTACACAATGACAGACACAACATATGTGTGATGACTAACTATGATCGACTGGACTTTTCTCAGCAATGCAGTAATATAAGTCAATCCCAAAAGACCCATGATGGAATGAGATGTCTACATCCAGAGAAAGAATTAGAAAGAACTGAGTTTGAATCCTGAATAAAGCAAACTACCTGATCTTTTCCTTTTTCTTGTGTTGTTTTATTTCCTCTTTATCATTTTTCATTCCATCTGGTACAATCTGCCTTTGTAACCTGACTAATGTCTAATGTGAAAGTATTTGCAGATCCTATACTTGATTGTATGCCGTTATGGGGATGGAAGGGGAGGGCGGTAAAGAGAATTTGAAACTCAAGGAACTGTGGAATTGAATCTTGTAAACTAAAAATAAACAAACAAATTAATAAAGATTAAAAAAAAAAACTTGAGAACTAAAATATCAAAAGGCAGTGGAGTCAAAATGGCGGAGTAGAAACAGGACTTCCGAGCAGCTCCGGGTCCCCACTTCCCCAATCCATGTAAAAGGTGACTCTGAACAAACTTTGGAGCTACAGAACCCACAAAATGACACAGAGAAGCTAAACTCCTGCAGAGGACAACCCGGCAGCCCAGCAGGGAGCGGCTAGCACAGTGCTCTGGGAGCCAACACCAGCTCCGCATGAGCCAGAGGTTTTAGCCCTAGGGTGGGCTTGACCAGCAGTTGGCTGGAGGGACTCCAAAATACCAGCAGCTGTGGCCCTTTCTATAATTATCAACACATACATGCAAAGGACAAAGTGAGAGGTTAGTGCAGTATGGACTTTGGGACCCAATAGTTGGGAGTGCATTGGCTTTTGCTCCTGGAGTGACAAGCGACTGAGACTTGGTGGTGTAGCCCCTGCCAGGAGGCTACTTCAGCTCCTGGCCTGCAAACTGTAGGTGGACGAAGGGACCAATCTGATGGGTAATTGTACTTGCTTTAACCTGCTTGGATCTGGATTGCAGTCTAGGGTGGAGGGCCTGGGGTGTGTGACCAGCCTGCCAGAGCATGTGGAGGCTTCAGAGAGGGCACCCAACTAATATCTCCAGCAGCTGAGAAAACACCAACATTTGGGACAGAAGCTCCCGGGACTGGCTGGTGGCAGAGGCCTACTGTGGCAAAAAGTGCAAAAGTTAAGGAATTGAGTGGCAACATGACGAGGCAAAGGAAGCAAAACAAACAGAAGAATACAACATTAGACCGCTATTTTGAGGACAAAAAGGATCAAAGCATGGTACAGGAGGAAGACAGTGAAGTCAGAACTCCTGCACCAAAAGATTCTAAGAAAAATACGAGCTGGTGACAGTTCATAGAGGACCTTAAGAAGCAGATAAGAGAAGTGGAGAAAAAATTGGGAAGAAAAATGAGAACGATGCAAGAAAGTATGAAATGAGAGTCAACAGCCTGACTGAGGAAAATAACGCCTTAAAATATAGAGTAACTCAAATGGCAAAAGAGGCTCAAAAAGGCAATGAGGAGAAGAATGCCTTGAAAAACCGAATTTGCCAGATGGAAAAAGAAAGTAGCAAATGGAAGCTAGTGACTTTATGAGAAATCAAGACGTTGTTAAACAGACCCAAACAAATGAAAGACTAGAAGGCAATGTGAAGTAACTCATGGGAAAAACCACTGACCTGGAAAATAGATTCAGGAGAGATAATTTTAAAATTATTGGACTACCTGAAAGCCATGATCAAAGAAAGAACCTAGAAATCATCCTCCAAGAAATTTTCAGGGAAAACTGCCCCGATATCTTAGAACCAGAGGACAAAATAGAGGCTAAAAGAATCCACCAATCACCTCCTGAAAGAGATCCCAGAAAGAAAACTCCTGGGAATATTATAGTCAGGTTCAGAAATGCCAAGATCAAGGAGAGAATATTACAAGGATCCAGGAAGAAACAATTTGAATATTATGAAAATACAATCAGGATAACACATGATCCAGCAGCTTCTACATTGAGGGATCAAAGGGCCTGGAATATGATATTCCAGAGGGCAAAGGAGCTGGGATTAAAACCAAGAATCACCTACCCAGCAAAACTGAATATCATGTTTCAGGGGAAAATATGGTCATTCAGTGGAATAGAGGACTTTCAAGCATTTTTAAAGAAAAAACCAGAGTTGAATAGAAAATTTGACATTCAGATACAAGAAGGAAGAGAAGCATGAGAAGGTAAACAGGGAAAAGAAATCATAAGGAACTTATCAAAGTCAAACTATTTCTATCCCTACACGGAAAAATGGTAATTGTAACTGATGGAACTTTTCTCAGTATGACAATAGTTGAAGGGAACAGAAATATAGATATGTGTGTGTATGTATATGTATATATGTATACATACATATATGTCTATATAGGAGGATATATGGGTTTATAAATATATATGTGAATGTGTGTATATATGTTTACAGGTATATATGGATAGAGGGCCCAGGACCAATTTAATAGGAAAGGATGATACTTAAAAGGTAAAATTAAGAGGTAATAAAGGAATATAAAGAGAGGAAATGGGAAGAGACAGAATGGGGTAAACTATCTCATATAGAAGATGCAAGGGAAAATGGTTACAATGGAGGGGAAGAACAGGAAGGCAAAAGGGAAGGGGGCAACCTTATTCTCATTGAATTTGGATCAGGGAGGGAATGACACACTAAATAGGGTATCTCACCCTACAGCAGAGTTGGGGGCGGGGAGGATGGGGATGAGAGGAGGGATGATGGAAGGGAGGGCAGGCTGGGGGGGAAGGAAGTTGGAAGTACCTACTTTTGAAAAGAGACAGGACCAAAGTAGAGAATAGAACAAGTGGGAGGCGGGATAGGAGGGAGGGAAATATAATCAGTCTTTTATAATATATCTATTATGGTCATGTTTTGCATGTACAACCTAATTGCTTATCTTCCCAGTAAGGGTGGGTGATAAGGGAGGAAGGGAATGAATCTGGAATTCAAAGTTGTAAAACCAAATGTTTAAATACACACACACACACACACATACATACATACATACATACATACATACATACATGCATACATACTATTATCAATACTATTTTACATGTAATTGGGAAACAAGATATACAGACACTGGGGCATAGAGATCCATCAGGCCCTACTGGAAAAGTCAAAGGGGGTATGAGGGAAGATATGGGACAGAACAGATTGGAGGATGTGATATCCTGTGGGACCGCTATTTTGGGGAGATGGGTAGGGGAAAAATAGGGAGAAAATTTGTGACTCAAAATCTGGTGGAAATGAATGATGTAAACCAGAAGCTAATAAAGCATTTGAAAAAATAAAATTAAAATAAAATAAAATAAAATATCAAAAGTCATGAGAAAAGTGAAGGAGAGAATTTTCATATAAGAAACTGAAAGTGACAATAACATTGAATACTCACAATGAGCTATCTGTCTAAGCTAACTGCATCCTTCCAACTCAAAGGATATACATTTTATAATCCATTTTATTACTTAATCCATTCTACCTCTGTGTGTGCTGTACTTTGGCTAGAAATACAAAGGGAAAGAAGTCAATTTTATCACAGCTTTCTCTTTAAGAGAGAAAGGCTCATGTCTCAGGCTACAAGGGGGATACAAAGAAAGGCAAAATCACTGCCCCTGCTGTCATGGAGATCACACTCTAATGGAGGAGACAACATGTGAACAACAACGTACATATAAAATATATACAGTGTAAATAAGAGGTAATCTCAGCAGGAAGGCACTGACAAGTTGGGGTTGGAAAGGTTTATTGAAGGTAGAATTTTGACTGAGACTTGAAGGAAGCCAGAGAAGCCAGGAAGCAGCAAGCCATGGGATATAAAAAGAATAATAAATAAGTTGTGTTTTATAAGTTTTTGACTTAGAGAGGATACTGGAAAGGAGACATAAAGAGAAAGGACTTTGACACACTTATCTTACACTTGAATTCACTTATGTTCTCAATGCCTAGAATGCCATCCTCACAATCTTTTCTTTCCATCATAATTCTCTCAAATACTACTTCTCCTGGACTTCCCTTGATCCCTCAGGCATTAACGACTTTTCCCTTAAACGTGATATAGCCCATAGTTTAAACCTCTCTTATGCACTTATGTATTTCTATTATAGTTATTTCCGTATGTTATGTTATCTAATACATTTTAATATTCATGGAGGCAGAGACCCTGTCTTATCTATATTTTGTATTTCCTTCAGTCCCTAGCACTTGGTACATGGTTCATGGAAGTTTGTTCAGTTGAAATGAAATATATTATTACCTGAATTGTTTGATGACAACCACATTTAAGTGGTTAAACTTTAGTTGGTTAAAAAAAAAAAATTAAGCTATCTCTAGTTTCATAGCAAGACAACTCTCTAGCAAGCAAATATTGAGACCCTATGAAAGAAATGACCTTCTGAAGCAAATATTCTTTTGTGCCTCTCAAAGAAAACATTAGAATACTAAAGCATGTAGAAAGAAAACACTGTCATAGTGAATAGGTCTTTTGATTATTTCAGAATATATTACCCCAAGTCATTATTTCATAATGCCACATATTAGTAACTAGATGGGTGGCCAGTTCATTGAATTAGTACATCAGAATACATATCAGGGTCAGACATTACAGATGGACAATGAACTGGGACCAGAACTGAATAGCAGGAAGAAAGCTGGCTGGATTGTATTTGGGAAATTACACAATTCTATTAACTATTCCAAGATGCTCTTTAGAAAAAAAAGTCATCTTTTTAAGACAAATGTTTACCCATTGATTCTACGGTGTTATAAATCTTGGAATACCACAATCTCTTAAGACTGAAAATTGCAGAAGAGATGACAGGCAATGGAAAGATGCATGGTAGGCATCAATAGGCTTCAATAATGGCTTAGGCTCAAAAAGTGGCTTAATATCAGGGAGGAAACATACAATGAAAAACCATAGTCAGCTAGTAATATGGCAAGAGCAAGTGATAACAGATGGACTCCAATGGTTCCACATTAAAAAAAAAAATACTTTGGAGGGGTGGAGCCAAGATGGCGGAGTAGAAGAACAAACTTGGCATGGGCTCTAGCTCCCTCCACTTCCAATACCTGTAAAAAAATGTCTCTAAACAAACTTTAGAGCTACAGAACCCACAAAGAGACATAGAGAAACAAGTCTCCTACTGAAGGCAGCCTGGCAAGCCAACAGGAAGGGTCTATCACACTGAGTGAAGTGGAAGCAAGGGCATGAGCTTCATGGCTCTAGCCCCAGGGCAGCCCCAACCAACAGCAGCCAGAGCAGACTTTAGTAGAGTGAATTAGCAGCACCTGTGGCGGTTTCCAGACTTCTCAACCCATAAACGTGAAAAACAAAGTAAAAGGTCAGTGTGAAACTCTGTTGTAATGGGGGGACAGAAAAACACAGTCAGGCCCCTGTCCCCAGGGCCAAAAGCAGCATAGCTTCACCATGACTGCCTCAGGAGCTCCTGGCCTGCAAAGAATAGGGGGACCAAAGGACCAAATTATTCTTGCTTTAGCCTGCTTAGATCTGGGTCTTGGGTGGTGGTCCTGGGGTGTGTGGCCAGTGAGCTAGAGAGCTTGGGGACTGTAGAGAGGGCCTCCTAATAGCACCGGCAGCTATGAAAACCCCAGAGATTTGGGACATCGCTCTCTCCATTCTGGAAGCAGAGTTCTACTATGGCAAAGAGCTCAAAAGTCAAGTAATTGGCTGGCAATATGAGCAAGCAGAGGAAGCACAAACAGACCATACAATCCTTTTTGGGGGACAAAAAGGATCAAGGCATGGAGCAGGAGGGAAAGAGCCAACTCAGAACTCCTTAATCAAAAGCCTCCAAGAAAAATATGAATTGGCTACAGAACATGGAGGAGCTTAAGAAGGATTTTGAAAATCAAGTAAGAGAAGTGGAGAAAAAATTGGGAAGAGAAATGAGAATGATGCAAGAAAATCATGAAAAGAGAGTCAACAGCCTGCTAAAGGAGACCCAAAAATACACTGAAGAAAATAACACTTTAAAAAACAGACTAACTTTAATGGCAAAAGAGGGAAAAGCCAGTGAGGGGAAGAATGCCTTAAAAAGTTGAATTTGCCAGATGGAAAATGAATTCCAAAAACTCACTAAAGAGAATAACTCCTTCAAAATTAGAATGGAGTTAGAAGCTAATGACTTTAAGAGAAATCAAGATACTATAAAACAGATAAAAACAAATGAAAAAATAGAAGGCAATGTGAAATATCTCACTGGAAAAAACACTGACCTAGAAAATAGATCCAGGAGAATTCAAAAATTATTGAACTACCTGAAACCCATGATCAAAAAAAGAGCCTAGACACCATCTTTCAAGAAATTATCAAGCAAAATTGCTAATATTCTAGAACCAGAGGGCAAAATAGAAATTGAAAGAATTCACCAATTGCCTCTTGAAAAAAAATCCCCAAAATAAAATTCCTAGAAATCTTATAGCCAAATTCCAGAGTTCCCAGGTCAAGGAGAAAATACTGCAAACAGTCAGAAAGAAAAAATTCAAGTATTGTGGAATCACCATTAGGATAACACAAGACCTAGCAGCTTTTACATTAAGGGATCATAGGGCTTGGAACATGATATTTTAGAGGTCAAAGGAGCTAGGACTAAAACCAAGAATCATCTACCCTGTAAAACTGAGTATAATGCTACAGGAGAAAATATGGTCATTCAATGAAATAGGGATTTTCAAGCATTCTTGATGAAAAAACCAGAGCTGAACAGAAAATTTGACTTTCAAATACAAGAAGCAAGAGAAGCATGAAAAGGAAAACAGGAAAAAGAAATCATAAGGAACTTACTAAAGTTGAACTATTTATATTCCTACATGGGAAAATGATAATTGTAACTCATAAGATTTCTATCACTATGATGATAGCTGAAGGGAATATATATTTATATCTAGAAGAGTATATATGTATATAAATATATAAATATATATATATGAGTGTGTGGCCATATATATGTCCATGTATACATCAACAGAGGGCACAGGATGAGTTGAATATGAAAGGATGATATCTCAAAAATAAAATTAAGAGGTGAGAGAGAAATTAATTGGGAGAAGAAGAAAGGATAAGATAGAGTAGGGCAAATTATCTCATATAAAAGAGGTAAGAGAAAATTGTTACAATGGAGGGGAAGAGCAGGAAGGTGAAAGGGAATGGGACAACCTTATTCTCATTGAATTTGGCTTAAGGAGGGAATAACATAGTCACTCAATTGGGCATCTTACCCTACAGGAAAATAGGAGGACAGGAGATAAGAGGGGGGATGATAGAAGGGAGGGCAGATTGGGGGAGAGGGTAGTTAGAAGCAAACATTTTTGAAAAGAGATAGGGTCAAAGAAGAAAACAGAATAAGTGGGGGGCAGGATAGGATGGAGGGAAATATACTTAGTTTTTCACAATATAACTACTATGGAAATGATTTGGGTAACTATACATGTATAATCTATATTGAATTGCTTATCTTCCAGTGGGGGCGGGTGAGGAGGGAGGAAGGGAAAAAATCTGGAACTCAAAATTTTTCAAACAAATGTTTAAAAAATTTTTGTTTTTTACATGCAACTGGGAAATAAAACATACAGGCGCTGAAATACATAAATACATCTGCCCTACTAGAAAGTTTTGGGGGGGTGACGGGGGAGGATATAAGAGAGAACAGATCGAGGAAAGGGGTATTCAGTAGGCTTGCTATTTTGGGGTGGGAGTAGGTGAAAGATGGGGAGTAAAAATTGACTCAAAATTTTGTGGAAATGAATGTTGAAAACTAAAAATAAATAAATAAATAAATATTTTAAAAGACTTTGAAAAAAGCCTTCAACACACTGGATTGGTCCACAATGGAGAATCTATGGAACAAAGATAGATAGAAACTACACATATAGATGAGTTGCAATTACATCAACAGAAGCATGATTTCTTAAGAAGCTTAATTTGGCTATAAAGTGGATCTAGACATTTTGAAATATTCTCTCAATGGTCCATAAATTATCAAGCATGTGAACAACTGACCCAAAAACAAAAAGCCACAGTACTTTGACTCCAATGAAGCTTTTCATCTCTGAACTTATGAGTCACAGGAAGGAGAACTTAGACTTCATAGAATCATAGGAATTATGGATGAACAGAACCTGAAGTTCCTGTATTGACCAAACCAATTATTATACAGATAATAGTGAAGGACTAATTTGAGAGGCAACTAAATACGAGGGGCACTATTCTTAGTGAAAATCATAAGAGAACAAATAGTACATTTAGGACAGACTACTTAAGGACAAGATGAGAAAAGATCAAAGAGCTAGGGACATGTTACATTCAATCTTATTTACCCTGTTCAGGTTTTTAAGCTATTAATTAAGAGAGGTAAAATTTTATTCTTTTTTTTTTAACTTTTTTTTTTTTAAAGCAATTGGTGTTAAGTAACTTGCTCAAGGTTACACGGCTAGTCATTTGATTTATGCGTGGGTGCTCATTTTCTGAGGCCGGATCTGATCTCGGGTCATCCAAACTCCGAGGCCGGCGCTCTTACTCACTGCGCCACCTAGCCGCCCCTTTAGGGCAATTGGGGTTAAGTAACTTGCCCAAGGTTACACGGCTAGGTTTTTGTTTGTATGGATTAAGTGTCGGAGGCCGGCTCCGAACTCAGGTCCTTCTGATTCCAGGGCCGGCGCTCTATTCACTGCGCCACCTAGCCGCCCCCGTAAAATTTTATTCTTGTTTACCTTAATGGACATAGTATATTAATATTTCCTAAGTAGCCACCACATACAAGATGTACTCTATACATAAAACTAGAAGTTTGTACCCTCAGCTTAAAATCACAAACTCTCAAAAATTAATAATAATCTTTTGAAAAGAAGAAGCAGTTTTGTTATCAGTAAAGGATGTAACTGAAGGAAAAGATTTCAGAAAGACATTCTGAGAGAACTTTGCATGTGTTGCAAAAGGCCTTGGGGGGGAGAAAGAGGGAAGGAAATATAATAAGAATGCCCATTTAAAGAAAAAAGAGATAAAAATTCAAGCCAAGCCAAATTATTCAAATATATAAAATGAATCACAACCTGTTAAAACATTTCCTCCCATTATTCAAGGAATATCTCTGTCAAGGATTTTGCAAAGTAGAAAGTGACCAAAAAGGTGATCAATAGGTGACCAAAAGTATCAAATATTGTGTTTTTCTCACTTGGTTATAACACTGTAAAAGAATGAGTAGCTTTTAAAATCCCTTTGTGAACCTGTCCTCTAAGATCTATTTCACACTGACTCTCTCTGTAAAACCAAATATTATAATGTAACAATGTAAAATGTAATTTTTCATCTTCATTATTTTTTCTCTGTAGACCATATTATGAAATCTAGGATCATTTTTGCACTAATACATTAAAGTTGTCAATTTATTAAGCAAAATTACAACATCGTGAGTACAAGTCTAGATTAGGTTTTATTTATATCAATGAATCACCTTATATTTTGAAATTTTAAATTCAATGTTATGTTTAAACCCATCTATAAGTAGATAAAATGGATCTAGGATAATTTCAATGTTTTAATTTCATGATTTAAAATGTTTTCAAAGTTTCTTTATCTTGTACCAAAAGACCTTTTTTTTTTTTTTTAAAGCAATTGGGGTTAAGTAACTTGCTCAAGGTTATACGGCCAGTCATTATTTATGCGTGGGTGCTCATTTTCTGAGGCCGGTTTCGATCTTGGGCCATCCCAACACCGAGGCTGGCGCTCTTACTCACTGAGACACCTAGCTGCCCCCAAAAGACCTTTTCTAAAGTTAAGAAAATAATCACAAGAGTATTAACAACAGTTGCCCCTACTGATCAAATCAACAACACTACTTTAGGCATTCTTTACTTCAAATGTTTTCTCCTAAGACATATAATTATTGTTAATAAAAACAATCATTTCATTATAGATAAATTACAAACATTTCATACATCGTATCCTTTTTACTTTACATAGGAAGTCATTAAGCTTACAATGTAATAGGTTCCTATAAACTACACCTAAGGCAAAACATGGTATTTTGAATCCTAGCGTAGGATTTTATATTTTACCCTTTTCAGCTTCATGGGGTGTATGTTAAGGGAGAACTAACACCTCTGGTTTGGGGGCTTGCCAAGCACTTTTCAAGGCTGCTTATCCACATTTGCTGTACAACTGGTCAACTTGTTCTCACCTGTGGCTCCACAAAACTGTAGCACATGCAGCATACCCCAGTAAAACCATTTCAGCAGATGGGCTACACCAGGGTAACCAACAGGCCTCAAACCTATCAGTGAATTAGGGGGGGTGTCTACCCCAAGAACTCAAAGAATTCCCCCAAAAGAATGGGAAGATGAGAACAATTTGCTCTAACGATCATTAAGGTGGCTGAAGCAGGTGCTACGGCATGCTGAAAACTTGGTCAGATATCAAAGATGCCAAGGTCATCCACTGTATCACCAGTCATCCTGACTTTTTTCTTGTTACTGGATTTTGATGACTGGGAGAGTGAGTCTGACAACTTTGTATAATTCTGCCTACTATAAATCCAATTCAGGTACATGTCAAGACATTACCCTGTGAGGTCACTGGTCCTCCTTTGAAACAAAGGACAAACAACAACATTCACTTTCATGTTATTAGATTTAGTCCGTCCTTCCAAACATGGAGACATTTCTGGATCTTAGTTTTGTTTGTTGTTTTTTTCCCTTTATGGGTGGGGGTTGTTTGCTGCTTTTTTGTCACTGAATCTATTGGCTATCCATCTCAGCTGCATGTGATCTATAAATGTAATAAGCATGCCAGATATGCCTTTTTTCAATTATTAACATAATTGAAATTAATTATTTAATGATATTTAATAATTAACTATGGAGACTTGAATATATCAACGACACAGACAAGTATCCCCTATACTTAATAAGCAACATGATGAACCAGTAAGAAAGGACAGTGATGGTCACAAAATTGGACTCTGAAGAAAATACACAATCACAATTATTCTGGATAGGTTTGATCCCTGAAGAAGATACACAAATAAGTTTGGGCTATGTTTGCATTGTAGCAAACCCTCACATTTTAAGAGGTTTACTAACACATTAATTTCAAGATAGGGTGGTTTATCTCAGTGCTATCCTCCTCTATTCCCTAAAAGATAAATTTGGTCTAAATTATCCTTCTGTGCCTATCCCAGAAAAAAGACTCACCAAATTTGAAAAGATGGTATTCTCAGGATACAGTATGATGGGGAGGGTAGCACTGGGCTGGACAGATGAACTTTTAAAATATTTAATTGAAAAAAAATAAAAATATAAACTTTTTTAAAAGGAGGCACTCATAATTTCTTTGGAAGAAATTCAGTGGTAAAATTCATGTTATATTATGCCTAGGTTCTCCACTTTGACAGAACCTCTCATCAATCTACCGAAGTATCCTTGGGCTTTCCAGTACACACCAGAGATAGAGGGCTCCATAAAATATGAAGCTGCTATTTTAACATATGTAAGCCCATAGAAAGTTAGTTTCTAGAAATAGAGCCAAAATGATGAAATAAAAGGAAGCAATACAGTTGAGCTCTTGTCCAAAACTCTCCCAAACAGATCTATAAAATGCACCAGATGAAATCTTGTTGGAAAAATTCCAAAAAACCACAGTGAGTCCTTTGTCCAGTCCAGGTAGAGAGGCCCTGGATGGTGTACCAAAAAAGGAAGAAGTTCAGAAGGCAGTAACAGCAGCAGCAGTGTGACTTGGGCCCCAAACTTAGAGCAGTTTCTGACTTCTAGCATCTAGCTCAATCTACAGAGGAAAAATCAAGGCAAGACACCCAGAACAAAGAAGAGCCTACAATTCTGCCACAGGTATCCAACTGGCTGAGGAAGCAGAATCTAGAAGAACTCTATGCTTGCAAAGACCCAAACCCAGGTCAGGAACTTGAAAAGTTTGGGCTAGGGAGGCAGCAATCAGACTTTGCCCTGGATCTGACTCCTTTGGGAGTACTGAAAGCTTGGAGGTCTCTAGCCCATCCCTGAGATCCTGGAATAATAGGACATTCAATAACCCAAGAAAACAAAAAGACCAGTCCAAACCGTCTCTCCAGAAGTGGGGAGAGATTAACCCTAGCATCAAGTCCAAAGTCAGGAAATAGGCAGAAAGAATAAGCAAACAAACAGAAAAAAGAACTGTCCCAAAATGAGCCATCATGGTGGTAGGGATGCTAGATAATAAACACAGAAGAAAATGATTCCAAAACATCTACAAGCAATGTGTTGGGGGGGGGGGGGGAGTGCGCCATCAGAGACAAAATCACCGATTGGGTACAAACTCAATTAGAATTCCTAGAAGAGATAAAAAGTTTTAAAATGCTTTTATCAATGGCATAAGAGTACCTGCAGGGGAGAAATGGAAAAGAAATGACATCTATGGGAAAAAACAATGGAAAGGGAATTACAACCTGGTGTAAGAAATATAAAACCTTGTCCAAGTAACAGATACACTGAATTCAAATAAACCAAATAGAAGCCAATGACATCAAGAGGAAACAAGAAATATTAAAACAAAGTCGAAAGGCTAATGGAAAAAAATGTAAGCTATCTTGTAGCAAAAACAACTACCCTAGAAAAAAGTTCAAGGGGAAAAAAATGAGAACTGGAGTATCTGAACACCATGTCCAAAAACAAAAGAACCTAGGCATCCTATTTCAAGAAATTTTAAAAGAAAACTATCCAGATCTCTTAGAAACAAAGGGCAAATTACAGAAAGAATCTACTGAATTCCTCCTGAAAGAAATACAAAAGTAAAAACTCCCAGGAACATTATGACCAAAATCCAGAGCCTTCATGTAAAAAAAAAAAAATATTGCAAACAGAAAGAATGAAGTCAAGTAACAAAGAGCCACAGGATCATATACAATTTTAGCAAGCACCACTATAATCAGCAGAGAACTTGGAATACAATATTCTATAAGGCAAAGGATATGGACTTACCCAGCAAAACTTAATATCTTACAGAAGGAAAAAAACAGACCTTTAATGAAATAGAGGACTTTGAAGCATTTCCTGTTTTTTAATGGACAAGAACTTCAAGGAAAGTGGAAGTTCAAACACAGGAGTGAACAGAAGTATGAAAAGGTCAACATGAACGAATAATGACAAAAGACTAAACAAGGATAAACTGCTTATATTTAAATATAGGGCAATGATACTTGTGTTCCCTCTATCATCAGAGTTCATAGAGGGAGCTCAATAGACAAGGCCTTGGAGTGCTTCCACTATGTCCTGATGATCTTAAGAAAAAAAAAGATGAGAAAGGAAAAGGAATATACTGGAGAGTGGCAGAGAAGAAAAAGGGTTAGGGAAAATTACCTTATATAAACAGGGTTCATGGCCCCAGCACCCACAGAACGACACAGAGAAGCTAACCTCCCGCTGAGGACAGCCCAGCAGCCCTGCAGGAAGGACCAGTGCAGCGGTCTGGGAGCCGGCAGCGTGCAGAGCACGGGGAGCTGAGCACAGGTCCAGTCCACCTGAGTTGCGGTTTCAGCCCCAGGGCGGCAGGGCCAGCAGCCAGCTTGAGGGAACCCAGAACACCAGCAGCTGTGGCGATTCCAGAATTATCAACATAGACATGCCTAGGACAAAGTGAGAGGTTAGTGCCCTATGGACTTTGGGACCAGTATTTGGGGAATGCATCGGCTTCCTCCCCTGGGGGCTAGAAGCCACTGTGGCAACAAGCCCAAAAGTCAAGTAATTAAGTGGCAACATGCCAAGGCAAAGGAAACAAATTAAACAGAAAAATGCAACCCTAGACTCCTACTTTGGGGGCAAGGAGGGTCGAAGCATGGAGTGGGAAGAGGACTGTGAGGTCAGAAGTCCTGCTCCAAAAGCCCCAGGGGAAAACAAGAGTGGGTTGCAGGCCATAGAGGACCTTAAGAAGGACTTTAAAAATCAATTGAGAGAAGTGGAGCAAAAATTGGGAAGAGAAATGAGAAGGATGCAGGAAAAGTATGAAATGAGGGTCAACAGCCTGACTGAGGAAAACAACACCTTAAAAAATAGACTAACTCAAATGGCAAAGGAGGCTCAAAAGGGCAATGAGGAGAAGAATGCCTTAAAAAGTCGAATTTGCCAGATGGAAAAAGAATCTCAAAGGCTCACTGAGGAGATTCATTCCTTCAGAGTTAGACTGGAGCAAATGGAAGCTAGTGACTTTATGAGAAATCAAGATGCTGTTAAGCAGATCCAAACAAATGAAAGATTAGAAGGCAATGTGAAATATCTGATGGGAAAAACCACTGACCTGGAAAATAGATCCAGGAGAGACAATTTAAAAATTATTGGACTACCTGAAAGCCATGATCAAAGAAAGAACCTAGAAATCACCCTTCAAGAAATTCTGAAGGAAAATTGCCCTGATGTTTTAGATCCAGAGGGCAAAATAGAGGTTGAAAGAATCCACAGATCACCTCCTGAAAAAGATCCCAAAAAGAAAACTCCCAGGAATATTATAGCCAGGTTCCAGAATCCCCAGATCAAGGAGAAAATACTACAAGCAGCCAGGAAGAAACAACTTCAATATTGTGGAAACACAATCAGAATAGCCCAGGACCTGGCAGCTTCTACACTGAGGGATCGAAGGGCATGGAATATGATATTCCAGAGGGCAAAAGAACTGGGAATGAACCCAAGGGTCACCTACCCAGCAAAACTGAGTATTTTGTTTCAGGGGAAAATATGGTCATTCAGTGGAATAGAGGACTTTCAAGCATTCTTGAGGAAAAAACCAGAATTGAATAGAAAATTTGACATCCAGACGCAAGAAGCAGGAGATGCCTGAGAAGGAAGGAAGAGGCCATCCTGGGAGAGCAACTCCTGATGGAATATGACAATTTCTGAAGTTGTCCTGTTATCCAGATTCATACTCATACATGCCCAATATAATGTCAACTATCATCCATGTCTTCCCATAAATCTGTGACAGTCTACTGCAAAAAAATAAAATAAATAAATAAATAGGGTTCACAAGAAGACATCTAAACAAACAAGGAGCATATGGGGGGTTGTGGAGCAGCTGACACTAGAGCTTTACTCTCATGTGAACTGGTCAAAAAAAGGAAGAATATACATATACACACTGGGTATAAAAATCCCATTTCAATGGGTACAAAAATCCAATAAGGAGAAAAGGAATGAAAGGGGAATTAGAGGGACATAGGTTAAGGGGCAATTAGTTGTAAGTAAAACAAATTCTAAGGATGTACAAAAATATTTATAGCTCTTTTTGAGGTGGCAAAAGATGGAAATCTGAGGGAGTGCCTACAAATAGGAAAATGGCTGAACAACTAAAAAAATAGTTAGTTGCTGAGATCATATGTATCTAATACATAGCTATGAAAATTGTCATACTGAATTCTTCCATGCCTCAGACCTGACAATGCTTCTCCTGTAAGTGGATCAAAAGCAAAAAGCGACTTTATAATCTGGTAAAAGAATGCAAAAATAACCATATAATCTTGTAAAATAAAGAAGTTTTCAATCAAAGCTGTATTTAAGCCATGAATGTACCATCTTAAAAGGAAGAAAAGGGTACCCTAACAATGTCCACATAGACGAGAAAAACCTAGAGTACCTTCTGACCATTCAAAAGGTAAACTGATGCTAGGTCCACACCTTTTTTCAGTAGATTCAACTTCATGATCATTTAAGATTCCTAAACATTGGTATTAGCACTGTGTAATCAGATAATCGTCAGCACCATGGTCAGCAGTAGTTGTTATACATAGAATCCCAAGAGGAAAAAGTTAAGCATCTCAATCTCAAGCCTTTGATCTCTCAGTGAAAGAACCCAAGGCCATTTTCCTGACAACATCTAAGCATTAGAGAAATAACTTCCTAGATTCATATTAAATGCTTACTATCCTGTATACCTGTGTAGTTTTAAGTACTTCATAATTTTATTTTTATTTTACTTTAGACCTAAAAAAAAAAAAAAAAACCCAAACCCAAGTCTCTCATTTAGAATTTAAGATCCTTCAAAGTAGAAAATGCTTCATTTTTTCTATTTGTTTCTAAAGCACCTAGGGTAATTAGAGTTGCTCTAGGACAACTGAAACTGCCACCCTTCTCCTTACCTCCCCATTCTCTACACAATCCCCCTGTCCCAGAAACCTCTCCAATATACCAGAACCAGGAAGATGCCCCAGGCAAGACCCAATCTTCTAGCTTCAAGACCCTAGCTTCTATAGGTTCCCAGGGTCTTCTGCAGCACTGGACCTACCAAGTACCTCCTGTCTCTTGACCCTGCTTACAAATGCACTGGGCAACACTTCATCTTCCTCTTGACTGCTGTGAGACAGGACTTCAAGGTTTCAACAATCAAACACAAGACTGGAGGGAATAAACCTGACTGCCTCAACAGACCTCTCTTCAACCACTCTTACTCTCTCCCGGAATCCTCAGCCATTATGATACTCCCATCCCCTATTAATCTCCTGTCCCAGTGATACCGAACTCTACACTGCAAATGTACAAACCCCATTCCCCATCCCCAACTGCATGATTCCTTATTCCCATTAACCTCAAGTCTACTCCCTTCATGGACCACTCCAGATCTGCTTGTCCCTTCCACTGTGCCTTCTGCAACTCAGATTCTACAATTCTACTCCTTTTTCATCTTAAACTCTTCCCTACCCCACCCCCCCAGCCATATTACATCTTCTAGGACTAAGACCTGGCCCCCTCTTGATGACACTGCTTCCCTTGCCACTCTTGTCAGGACTGACAACATTACCCCTACTACCTCCCTACTACATCACTAATTGTAATGGGGAAGACAGAATACTTCTAGCTATGCCTTGCCACTTTCAGACTCTCATTCTACCACTACCATTCAGTAACCTCTCCTCCTTTGATATTCACACTATTCTAATTTATTTCCCAATCCAGATCCTGGCAGCTATTATCTATTAAGCCCATCAGGTCATTTTCCTTCCTTCCTCAATTAGTTCAATTCCTGGCTCATAATCTTTCTCTCAACCCCAACTCCTACACCCATAAAGGGGATTTCAACACACATAATGATACTCTATCAAATAACCTAACTTCCCCATTCCTTAATCTACTCAATTCCCACAGACTATGTTTCCATTATATTTTCATCTTAACTACACATAGATAATATTGATCTTGCCATCACCCACAAGAGTTCCACATCCATGTTTATGAACTTGAAAATTCCTTTTTCTCACACTAATTTTTTTTATCATTAAGCCTCTCTTTATGCCTTAGAAACCCTAGCTTGGTTCTTTGTTGTCATCATGACCTTTATTTCTTCTTCCTTCCAGTTCTTTTCCAGGCCATCACCCAAGCACTGGCTACATTTGCCTCCTTTCCCTACCTCAGCCTGTTCAACTCTACACTCTCCTCTATTCTCAAATCCTTTGCCCCCTTGTTCTATTGCTAAACCTCAATGCTAGATTACTCCCACTATCCACTTCCTTAAACCTATTCACATGCTACTGAACAGCAGAAGGAAAACATAGAAACATACCACTGAGGTTCATTACAAACTTGTTAGCTAATTTCAGCTGGGCATTCACCAAAGTATTTCTGCTCACTGCTAATCAATCAGCTAGCCCACTCTCCATATGAGCTTTTTCCAAATCTTCTTGCCTTTCCTCAGGCCTCCCACAAGAATGCCCTCATCCTCTCAGCTGAGGGCCTTGTTTCATACCTCACTGAAAAGAATGAGGTCATCTACAAAAAGGTAGGCACTTCTCTTTTTCATCTCACATCAATCAGGCATTCTCTCCACTATTTCCTCCTTTGTCTTGGATAAGGTTCCCCTTCTCCTTGACAAGGTCAATTCCTCCACAAAGTGCAACCTTAAGCCCATCCTCTCTTATTTTCTCCAACTGCCCAGTCTATCACCCTGATTCTCAATCTCTCACACCTACTTATAGATATGTGTATGTGTATGTGTATGTGTGTGTGTGTGTGTGTGTGTGTGTGTGTATGTGTGTGTTTCCCATCATAAAAAATACCCTCACATGAAATGACCATCCTGGCTAAACTCTCTGAGAAATCTATCCATATTGGTTGGCTCCACTTCCTCTCTAAACGGTTTTTTTGGGGGGCAGGGAGAGGGAAGCAGGGTGAGGGTTATTTTATTTTTTCCACAATTACATGTCAAAATAATGTCTAACATTCATTTTTTAAAACTGTGAGTTCCAAATTCTCTCCCTTCCTCCCTCTTCCCACATCCCTCCCTGAGATGGTAAGCAATTTGATACAGGTTACACATGTGCGATCTTGCAAAACATATTTCTATACTAGGCATGTTGTGAAAGAAAACTAACAAAAAAAAAACATGAAAAAAATGAAAAATAGTATGCTTCAATCTGCATTCAAATTCCATTAGTTCTTACTCTGGAGGTGGACAGGAATTTTCATCTTAAGTCCTTTGGGATTGTCTTGAAACATTGTATTGCTGAGAACAGCTGCCATTCACAGTAGATCATTGTACAATATATCTGTTATTATATACAATGTTCTCACTTCACTCAGAATCAGTTCATCTAAGCCTTCCCAGATTTATCTGAAATCATCCTGCTTGTCATTCCTTATAGCACAACAATAATTCTATTACATTCATATGCTACAACTTGTTCAGCTATCCCCCAATTAATGGGCATTCCCTCAATTTCCAATTCTGTGCTACCACAAAAAGAATTGCTATAAATATTTTTGTATAAATAGGTCCTTCCCCTCATCCCCCTTTTTAAAAATCTCTGGGATACAGGCCTAGTATTGATATTGCTAAAACAAAGAGAATACACAATTTGACTGCCCTTTGGGCATAGGTCCAAGCTGCTCTCCAGAAGGGGTGGATCAGTTAAACTCTACCAATAATGCATTAGTGTCCCAGTTTTCCCATATCCCCTTCAAAATTTATCATTTAACTTTTCTATCTTGTTAGTCAGTCTGATATCTGAGTTAATTTGCATGTCTCTATAGTGATTTAGAGCATTTTTTTCATTACTATAGATAGCTTTGATATCTTCATCTGAAAAATGATTGTTCATATCCTTTAATGATCTGTCAGTTGTGGAATGACTTATTTTTTGACTCGGTTTTCTATATACTGCAGAAATCAGGCCTTTATCAGAGATGCTTGCTATAAAAAAAATTTTCCCCAGCATTCTGCTCTCCTTCTAATCTTGGATGCACTGGTTTTGTTTGTGCAAAAAATTTTTAATATAACCAAAATTACCTATTTTACATTTTTCATCTTGCAATGCTCTTTTACCTCGTCTGGACATAAATTCTACCCTTCTGCTTGGATCTTAGATCTCCTGTTTATGATAATACCCTTTATGTCTAAATCACGTATTCATTTTGACCTTATCTTAGTATATGGTGTAAGATGTTGCTCTATACCTAGTTTCTGCCATACTGTTCTCCAATTTTCCCAGCAGTTTTTGTCAACAGTGAGTTCCTGTCCCAAAAATTTGGTTCTTTGGGTTTATTGTGTACCTAATCTAGTCCACTGATCCACCACTCTATTTCTTAGCCAGTACCATGTTTTAATAATTACCCCGTTATAATATGATTTGAGATCTGGTATTGCTAGGTCACCTTCCTGTGTATTTTCTTTTTCATTAACTCCTTTGATATTCTTGACCTATTGTTCTTCTAGATGAATTATTATTTTTTCCAGCTATACAAAATAATTTTTTGTCAGTCTGATTAGTATGACATTGAATAAGTAATTCTCACTCTCTTCTAGACCCTCTGCAATCCAGCTTCCAAATACATCATTTAAATAAAATTTCTCTCTCCGGTTACCAATGATTTCTTAATTGTTAAATCTAACCACCTTTTCTATTTTCATCTTTCTTGACCTCTCTACAACATCTGACATCATTGGTCACCTCCTCTCTGCTGTTTCTTCTCCTTCCTCCCTGACCACTCTTCAATCTCCTTTGCTAGATTTTTATCCCTGTTACTTCTACTAAATGTGGGTATCCCTCAAGTCTATGTCCTGAGCTGTCTTCTCTTTTCCTTCTATACAAGCTCACTTGGTGATTCTTCATCAGCACCCATGGGTTTAATTATCAACTCTGCAGTTGATAAATAATTAGATAATTGCCAGAACTAAGCATCCAGCCCTCGGCTATCTCCACCCCTTCATTTCCACATCACCAACCACCACATCCTTTTAGACATTTTGAACTGTATGTACTATAGGCATCTCAAACTCAACAAGTTTAAAACAGGTATCTTTCCCTCTAAAATCCGCATCTTCTGAAATTCCTTCTAACTGTGGAGGGCACTGCCATCTTCCTACTCACTCAAATTGCAACTTCAATGCCCTTCAGGACTTATCACTCTCAATCATGGCCCCACCCCATTTCCCACCCCATGCCCTTCACTAGACTTCCTATAACCCCTAGAATCAAATGGAGTCTTCTGTTTGGTACCAGAAGCGATTATAAGACAGTTCTTTCCTACTTTATTACTTTAGTACCATCCAGGAACTGAATGATCCAGCCATGCTGGCCTTCTTGGGGAGCCTCACACAGATCACCCTCTCTTCCCACTCAGTGTCTTCACCCTAGTAGGTCCCCAGGCGGGGAATACTCTCCCCTCTCACCTGAAGCTCAAATCCTCTGCAGGAGGCCTCTTCAATTTCTCCCAATCTCCTCTCTCCCTGGCCATCAGCCCCTAATCTAGGACATTTCCTTCCATCTACTCTGCAAGCATCTCAAATGTAGTCATTTACACATTGTTTCCTCAGGCTCACTGGAATTATTTAAAAGGCAAGAACCAAATAACTTGGGGGTAAGGGAGGTAGAGGTTCCTGTGTGTCCTGGGTCTTAGCAACAATAACTGGCATACAGTAAGCGCTTAAAAATTGCTTAATCACTCTGCCATGCAACTTGCAAACACAAGACCAGGGAAAAAGGCTTTGGGATCCCACCCATTAATTCCAAGTTCTCCTTAAACTCTAATTCCGCGCCCCACCCCCACCTCAGTATGCTACAACCCGGAGGGGAAAAATGAGGATACCACCACCGCACCCCCCCCCACGGGGTTAGGCAAGGGACTCTGCGCAGGCCCACATAAGGTTGGGGCAGCTTGCGCTTTCCAAAGCAGAGGGAGGCGCGGCGAAGAATGAGAAGTCAGCCCTAGGAGGAGCTGAAGGGACTACTGAAATAAACTGGGACAGCCCCCGGGAGTCCGAACTCGGTGAGGACAAGGAAAGACTCGCCTCCTTGGTGACACCGCCGCTTCCGGGCCCTACCTCGTTCAGAGTCTCCACTTCCGGCTTCCTCCGAAAGTCCCGCTCCGAAGGTAGAGAGAGCCGCGGCCAATCAGAAGGACCTTTCTCTCACTACGTCACTACCCAGGGACAGATGAGCAGCCCCTTCCCTAAATTCTAGACCAACCGTGCTGCCGCAGCCTCGCAGCGCGTGAAACTTGCTCCTCTCTTGGACCAATCATCGGGAAGCGTGGGGAGCGAGGTGAGGAGGGGGCGGGACCTAACGTCTCTTCCGCCCGTTGCCCCGGAAGGGTGATGTGGCTGGGGGTACCGGAGCTCTCACTATGGTAAGAGGCTGAGATCGGGGCTTGTTTGGTGCGGCCGGGCTGCGGGCAGGGGTGGCCCTGGGGTGAGGGGGGTACGGGACATGGGGCAGGCTCCAGTGCGCAGACGGGGAGATCCGCGAAGGAAGCGGCCGGCGGGGAGGCAGCGAAGCGCCCGTATCAGAGTCCCCGTAGGAGGAAGGGTTTCTGGAAAGGGTGGAAAAGAGGAGGCCGAGAGCCTGGGGGAGGGGAGGGATAAGCCCCCGCCCCGCACCCCGCTAAAGGCACCCAGGAATGCCTCCAGAACGCGGGCCCGGCGCTTCCGAGAAATCCCGCCCTCCCGCTCCGCGAAGGCTTTTAGAAATAACAGCTGAGAGCGCCCATGGACCGGGGCGAGGACCCGATTTTAGCCTGGTTTCTGCTGAACTTTGGGGCTTCGAGGGCCAGAGAAGTCCCCATGTTTTATCTTCTTTTCCCGTTATTACCCGGGAAATGGTCTAGGGAAGTTTTTTTCTGGCTCCAGCGCTTGCTGAAACATTGTTTCGTCCCACAACATACAATAGTGGACCCCCAAAGTTTACATCATTGAAATGATCTTACAATAAGTGTGACCTTTATAGGAACTCGTTCTGCAGCCTTGCTTGCCTTGTTTCCTGCCTCCCCCCAAAACCTATTTAAGTAAAATTTGAAGTGTAATTAGATGATACCTGATCTGAAAGTTAAGTAAAAATAAATCTAGAATTGATAAGGGCACAAAAACTATTTCAGTAGTGGAAGGATCTAATAAACTTCCTATACTTAATATTTGTCGCTTATATTAACCCTCAAAGGATTTTGCTGTTTATTTGCTCCACCTCTGACTCCTACTGGATGTGTAACCCTCAGTGTCTCCAAACGAACTGTCAAATACTATAAATTACATAGCAGGTACTGCTTTGTATTGATAGAGGGAGTTTCCTTATTAGAAGTTACATATTCAGCCAATGAAATCACTGTTTGTTGTGTTTGTTTTTTAAAGCCAACATTTATGAAAGAAAGTTTCAATCCTTGTAACCTGGAAAGTTGTCCAGGCTCCAGCCAGTACAGTACCTTGGATAGAAGTTTAGTATTTCCAACTTAATAACTAGATAGTGGGTCCTGACTTTTTCTATCCAGATTCTACATTGCTACATACACTGTTTTAGATTAAGATTCTCAATAATTGTGGCTAAAGTTAAGAGATTTAAAAGTAACTCTGGGAAGTTTTCTAGTGGTTGACTTTTTTTAAAGTTTATTATTCTGAACTTTTAGCAAACCATGCTATCTGCTAGAAACCTTCCTATGTAAAAAGAAAAATAGAATTGTATATGAAACTTTGAATCTCGTTTTGAAGAGCTTGTTTGTTTTTCTTTAATTCACCATGTTCCAAAGCTGCCTTGCTTAATCTGTGTTCTCTCTGAAGCTCCTCTTTGCATATTCTTTAAATGCTTCTCTGGTGCTCTTGTCTTTTTTGGCATTACTATTACCATTCTCATTTTTCTCCCCCACCCTGCAAAATAAAAATCCTCTTGTATAACAAGTTAACATACTCAGGTAAAAGATATCCACATATTGGCCATACCTGAATATGCCCTTCTAGTCAGTCACTTCTGTGAAGAAATGGGAAATCTGCCTTCTGGAGTCATAGATATGAATTGAACAGTTACTAAATGTTTCAAAAGCCATTTTGCTTACAGTGGTGTGTAGTAGTCGTATAAATTGTTCTTCTGGTCCTACTCTGCTTCAGTTCATAATGACTATCCTAGGTTTCTCTGAATACATCCCCTTTCATGATTTCAACTCTGCCAACAATGCATTCGTTTTCCTGTTCTTCCATAGCTCCTTTAGCAACCGTCATTCCCCTATTTTCTCGTCTTTTGTCAATCTGAGGTTTGTGAGGTAGCCCCCTCAGAATTATTTTAATTTGCTTTTCTCTAATTGGAGCATTTTTATGTGTTAACTTGATTTTATTGTCTTTAGACCTTTAACAATGTCAATTAGGAAATGGATTTTGTTCTTATTATACTAGAATAAATTGTGGGTCTTAAATATTACACTTTTGTGAGAGAAACATCTTGCAAAGGTTTTTTTTTCCATTTTGCCCTTTCCCTCCTGATTTTTGCTACTTTAATTTTGTACAAAAACTTTTAAATTCTGTGTATTTAAAATTGTCTGTTTTATTACCTGTGATCTTTTCTGCCCTTCATTTAAGAACTCTTCCCCTTTTCCATGTTTTTCCTTCCATTTGCCTCCAATTTGTTTATGATATGACTTTGTATTTCTAGGTACTATATCTAATTGGAGTTTAACATTATTTGGTGTAATATGTTGTTATCAACCTAATTTCTGCCAGACTGCTTTCCAGTTTTCCCACCAATTTTTTTTTCAGATAGTACTTGAAGTTTGAGGGTTTAATAAATTACTATGATTATTTTTGTCTTGTGTTCCTGATCTGTCTCACTGATCAATTTTTGTTGCTGTTAACCATTACCAAATCATTTTGATGATCTGCTACTGTTAGGCTCCTTATTTCTACTTTTATTTTTATTTTCCTTTAAATTCTTGATCTTTTTGTTCCAGTCATTTCAGACCTTCTGTGCCCAGAGTTTCAGGCTTTTTCATCTGATTTCATGATGATTTTCCTAGTCATCTCACTGTCTTTTTGTACAGTCTTAGGCTGGATGAAGGAGGTTACTTATGTTTCTCTTTGAATTTTTATATCATTATTTAGTCTTTTGCTTTTTTTTAGGTCATCGCTTGAATGTATGTGTGAGAATTGGACTCCTGCGACCTTTAGTACTATTTTATCTTGAGGTCTTCTGATTAACTCATTTTCTTACACATGTGTGTATTCACATATATACGTGTGCATATTAGTTAGGAAACAATTACTCTTCCACCTTCATAAGCAAGTAAAAGTTTTGTCTTTTGGCTCTTTTCATAGTGGATAAAGGACATAATTCTAGTTTCATTAGTGTCATCATCTTAAAGAATTATATAAATTATATTTGTTTAATGTTATTTAAACCAAAGATTAATAAGATTGCTTCTTTTGTCAGCTTTTAAAATCCATGTGCCAGTAGGCCTTGTGTGCTTACTAAAAATATTTGATTACAGTTAAAATATGACTACCTTAGTGATTTTTTTGTTGTTGTTTTCAGATAAAAAATATGATGGAAAGATCCAGGTAGATAATGGAAATATCTGTCAAACTGTTAGTCTTTCTGTCTTTATTTTATTTTATTTTTCGATTAGCATGAAATGTCCGAATTAGGTAGAAATGTATTTGGGGAGGTTCAAATAAGGAGGGTTCAAAATAGACTCATGTAGTCATTCCTCAAGATTGAATCACTGTCTAGGCATCTTCTTGAGTTTACCCAGACACATTCCTTAAGTAACCTAGAGATAGTTAATGTTATGGGCTTAGGAAATAGTTTTTTAAAAAAGCTTAATTCTAGAAATGAGTCAAAAATGAGATACTACTACATCATGTGAAGTTGAATGAGTTTCTTTTCTTAGAGTCTCATCTACAAAAAATTTTTGTGTCATAGCAGAGAACACAACCATTTAATAAGACACAAGTACTTTAATATGGGGAAACAGAAACAATTTTGTGTATTTGGCAATTCTAATAGACATAAAGTGATAAGCATAAGGAGCTAAAAACTCTTTAGATAAGGCTTAAGAAATCACATATAGCTAGTGCATTTGCCACAACAGTAAAAACTTCACCAGAATTAATGAGAACCTTGTTGCTTTTGATGAATGTGATTAAAAAATCTTAAGTAAAAGTATTCAAACCAAAAATAAAAATTGTTAATAATGTTAGAATGTAAGTTCCTGGAGGACAGGGACTTTTGATTTCCCATTGTCTAGCACAGTGATGGGCACATGATAGGTTCTTAATAGCTTAAATAGTGATTAAATGACTGACTAAATCATGTGCCAACATAACTAATTCCATCAGGTCACATTTTGGGAAACTGGTCCAAAGCCATGATTCCCAATTTGAGTTGACGCTATGTGGTCATTTGATTTTATTTAAAGTTCCCTATTTTCTTTCTCTATTTATATTCTAGGAATACAAAGACGAATATAAAGAGGATCCCTGTTCTCAAGGGTTCACTGACAGTTACATAGCACCCAAAGACATAAAAAGACTCTTCATAGGTCTTTTTCAGATGAAGAAATAACTAGTTATTTTCTTCAATTTACAGATGAAGAAGCTGAAGTGCAGAGAGTTGTATAGGATCATAAATTTAAAGATGAAAGAGACCTTAGGACCCACCAACTGCCTCATTTTATTTTGCAGATGAAGACTGTAAGGCCCAGGAAAGAGAAGGGTCATTTCTATCTGGCCCAATGTCATACAGTTACTAAGTGTCAGAGGTAGGATTCTTATCCAAGTCTCTCCTTACTCCAAAACCTAGTATTTTTTTACACTGTGCTGTGCATGTACATATTTTGATTTCCCAAATAATTTGGAGATAATCCTGGTTTGTGGGAAAAGCAGAGTTAACCACTGGACTAAACTAGATTTTTTTCCACTTAGAATTTATAACCTGCCCGTCCCTTTACAATCCATCCTCATAGTCCTTCTTTACATTTCTTTAAGAAAACCAACCAACCCTGAATTATCTTAGCATTTACAAAAACATTTTTCTAATAAATCCTACAAAAGAGCTTAAGGTCCCTTCTAGTTCTAAATCTATAATTCTACAGGTTTTATTAAATTTAGTTTTAGTACATGACGATATAATAGTAAGCATAACGATATAATTCTTGGTATTTCTTTACGTTGTAGACAAAGTATTACAAAGTCAGTGGTGGTTCCATTTGACACTGCATAGTACAGTAACTGCAGAGCTTGTCTTTATTCTGCCTATTTGTCAAACTATTGGTTGTCGTGAGGCCAACCTCAGATTTGCATTCAATACTTCCATGTGGAAAATGATCAGAAACTAAAATTTGGATCATTCAAGGGCAAAGTTGATGAATTTTTCAGATTTACTGGCATCATTGACTAAATAGCTGTTACTCAAAAGGGGCAGTTATATACTGTTATATACATTTTGATCCTCAATGAGTGTAAAGGTGGAAAAAATATTGGGTAAAGCTCTTTTGTAAACTTAAAATTATCAAATACTCCCATATTATTTAATAGACTTTTGTGGCTGTTTTTATTTTTTTTTTTTATTTTGCCATGGCCTTTATTTTTTTTTTTAACAAATGCTTTACTAACTTCTGTTTTACATCATTCATTTACGACAGATTTTGAGTTACAATCATTTTCCCCCTGTTGTTCCCCTACCCAACCTCCCAGAATAGCAGTCCCACAAGATATTGCTTCCTCCAATCTGCTTTGTGGCTGTTTTTAACAGGTCTAAATTTGTACCTGTATATTATGCTTCTGCTTTGGGCACCTTATTGGTATTATATGTTTAGCTATGTCTAAGGACTATTCTTGTTGTATATTTATTTTATTTTTTTTTAAACAAATACTTTATTAACTTCTGTTTTACATCATTCATTTCCGCCAGATTTTGAGTTACAATCATTTTCCCCCCATTATTCCCCTACCTAACCTCCCAGAATAGCAGTCCCACAAGATATCGCTTCCTCCAATCTGCTCTCTCCCATACCTTCTCCCATACCCCCATCGACTTTTCCATTAGAGGAAGATGAATCTTTGTGTCCAAATGCCTGCACATCTTATCTCCCAATTATAGGCAAAAGAGTATTAATAATAGTATTTATATATATATTTGAAACATTTAATGTTACGACCTTGAATTTCAGATCCATTTCCTTCCTCCCTTGTCACCCATTCCTTCTTGGGATATAAGTAATTCAGTATATGTTGTACATGTCTAGCTATGCAAAACATTATCATAGTAAATATATTGTGCAAGGCTGCTTATAATTCCCTCCCACTCATCCCACCCCCCACCTGGTCCATTCCCTACATGATCCTGTCCCTCTTCTATAGTGGGTACTTCCAACCTCCCCTCACCCCAAGGATGCCCTCCCATCCATCATCTCTCCTCTCATCCCCCTTCCCCGTATCCTGCTGCAGGTTGAGATATCCCATTTAATATGTATGTCATTTTCTCCCTGAACCAAATTCAATGTGAATGTGGTTTTGCCTTTTTAGCCTTCCTTAGTCTCCCCCTCCTTTGCAACCACTTCCCCTACATGAGATAGTTTACCCTACCATGTCTCTCCCCATCTCCTCTTGCCACTTTCCTCTCTCACCTCATAATTTCATCCCTTGAGTACTCTCCCTTCCCCAACAAAATCAACCTATGCCCTCTATCCATATATAACTGTAACCATATACACACACATTCACATATGTATTCGTGTGACCACACCCCCTTCTTCCATTATTTTCATAGTGGGAAAGATATCATCAGTCACAGATATTGCTTTTCCATATAGGAATGTAAATAGTTCAACTTTGATAAGTTCCTTTCGATTTCTTTTCCCTGATTACCTTCTCAGGAATCTCTTACTTCTTGCGTCTGGATGTCAAATTTTCTATTCAACTCTGGTTTTTTCCTCAAGAATGCTTGAAAGTCCTCTATTCCACAGAATGACCATATTTTCCCCTGAAACAAAATACTCAGTTTTGCTGGGTAGGTGACCCTTGGGTTCATTCCCAGCTCTTTTGCCCTCTGGAATATCATATTCCATGCCCTTTGATCCCTCAGTGTAGAAGCTGCCAGGTCCTGGGCTATTCTGATTGTGTTTCCACAATATTGAAATTGTTTCTTCCTGGCTGCTTGTAGTATTTCTCCTTGATCTGGGGATTCTGGAACCTGGCTATAATATTCCTGGGAGTTTTCTTTTTGGGATCTTTTTTCAGGAGGTGATCTGTGGATTCTTTCAACCTCTATTTTGCCCTCTGGATCTAAAACATCAGGGCAGTTTTCCTTGAGAATTTCTTGAAGGGTGATTTCTAGGTTCTTTCTTTGATCATGGCTTTCAGGTAGTCCAATAATTTTAAATTGTCTCTCCTGGATCTATTCTCCAGGTCAGTGGTTTTTCCCATGAGATATTTCACATTGCCTTCTAATCTTTCGTTTGCTTGGATCTGCTTAACAGCATCTTGATTTCTCATAAAGTCATTAGCTTCCATTTGCTCCAGTCTAACTCTGAAGGAATGAATCTCCTCAGTGAACTTTTGAAATTCTTTTTCCATCTGGCAAATTCGACTTTTTAAGGCATTCTTCTCCTCAATACCCTTTTGGGCCTCCTTTGCCATTTGAGCTAGTCTATTTTTTAAGGTGTTGTTTTCCTCAGTCAGGCTGTTGACCCTCATTTCATACTTTTCCTGCATCCTTCTCATTTCTCTTTCTAATTTTCCTCCACTTCTCTTATTTGATTTTTAAAGTCCTTCTTAAGGTCCTCTATGGCCTGCAACCCGCTCATGTTTTCCCCTGGGGCTTTTGGAGCAGGACTTCTGACCTCACAGTCCTTTTCCGCTCTATGCCCCCAAAATAGGAGTCTAGGGTTGCATTTTTCTGTTTCCTTTGCCTTGGCATGTTGCCACTTAATTGCTTGACTTTTGGGCTTGTTGCCACACTATGGCTTTAAGGCCAGATAGAGGAATTTTCGTCCCGAACGTGTGGGGGGCAACTTCCGTTTCTGACAAGCTATAAACCCACCCACAACTTCCACCCTAGATCACAATCCAGATCCAGGGAGGTTAAAGCAAGAGCGATTACCCCCCAAGACTGATCGCTGGATCTCCCCACGATTTGTAGGCTGGGAGCCGGAAATGCCTATGAAAACTACAAAATGGCGTGTCTCCTCAGCGGCTTCTAGCCCCCAGGGAGGGAGCTGACGCATTCCCCAAATACAGGTCCCAAAGTCCATAGGACACTAACCTCTTACTTTGTCCTAGGCAAGTCTATGTTGATAATTCTGGCGTCTCCACAGTTCCTGGTGTTCTGGGGTTCCTCCAGCCGGCTGTTGGCCCTGCCGCCCTGGGGCTAAAACCTCGGCTCACGTGGACCTGGGCTCGGCTCGGCTCCTGCGCTCTGCGCTCTGCCGGCTCCCAGACCACTGCGCTGGTCCTTCCTGCAGGGTGCTGGGCTGTCCTCAGCGGGAGGTTAGCTTCTCTGTGTCGTTCTGTGGGTGCTGGGGCTCCAGAAGATTTTCAGAGTCCTTTTTTACATAGTTTGTGGAGAATCTGGGGGCAGAGAGGCTTGGACGAGCTGTTTCTCCTCCGCCATCTTGGCTCCGCCCCTCCTAAGGACTATTCTTATGAAGATTATTTATGAAGTTACTGCATGAACTATAAATACCTAAAGTCATAATAGAAAGAATCCCAGAGGTTATCTGGTCTACTTTCCACTTGGCTTGTGAATATCCATATATCCTAAGGTTAGGGTGGTAAGTCCCCTAGGAAAGATAATCAAGGCTAGGTAGTTGTAGATACTTCTTTGGAAAAGTTGGGCTGTGAGAGGTAGAAGAGATATAGAACCGTACAATCTTAGTGAAATAAAGAGTTTTTAAAGATAGAAAAAAACTGAGCATATTTTGTTATTAGGAAGGAAAGGAACCAATAAGTGTTAAAGGTTGAAAATAAAAAAGGTAGACATGAAATAGTGGATAAAGGTCAAGTCATCATGCATTTATTAAGCACCTACTATTTTCCAGCCATGATAGCTCTGGAGATAAAAGAAAGGCAAAAATATTTCTTTTGATCTTCATAACAACCCTGGGAGGTAGGTGCTATTATGATCCCAATTTTACAGTTGAGGAAACTGAGGCAGACAGGTTGAATGACTTACCCAGGGTTAACGATTTCAAATACAGACTTGAATTCATATTGTTCTGAGTCCAGGAGTAGCACCTTACCTACTGTGCCACCTATCTATTTCTAAGGCAGCATTACTGGAGACACAGAAAAAATCTTTAAAGAAGGAAAACATTTTTTAGCTGAGATTTGAAGGAAGCCAGGGGGTGGTAAGGAGGAAAGTCCATGCATGAGAGACAACCATTGAAAATGACAGTCCAGAAGGAAAAATAAGTAGCCAAATAATAGTATAAATAATTTAGTTCAAGTTATATAGGAGGCAATTACAGATGCAGTACTAGAGGTCAGGAAAGAGATTAGGGCTGAAGAGACCTTGGTTTGAATCCTAACCCTGCCACCTAGTACCTGTGTGCCCTTTTGGACAAGTCACTTAACCTCCAGGCCTAAGTTGCATAATTTTTAAAATGAGCTGCTGGGATTAAATGTTCTTTTGAGTTCCTTTCTAGCTGTAAACCTGTGATCTAATAACAAGTGCCTGTTAACTGCTTTAAAAAAAAGAGATGGAGAATTTCTCACCAAGTGAAAACTACAGGGAAATGTGTTCCTAGTGTCCTGACTTCTAAGTTTTTCCGTGGAACATTTAATAGGTTAAATAGGTTTTTGTGGATAAGTTTGAGGCACTAGCTCTCGTTTATTTAACAGCACGTTGTTATTAAGTGTACACTATACAATAAGTGAAGATAAGAAACACTGTTTATATAAGGGAAATGGATTCTACTTACAAATATCTTAACTTGTGAATAATGTTTTGGAATGCAGCTCATTTATAAGTAAGTTGATGGTTTCTTGTATCCTTACCTTCACATGGCATATTCATTCCCCAAATTTTTTTTCACTTAATTTGTGATGAAAGTAGAAAAACTCTGTGAGATTTGATCCCTGATAATAAGTATGCCCACAAAAAGTTGTTTGTTCTAGCTTTGAGCCATACAGATGTAAATTTTGTAAAGTTACATAAATACATAACTATTTAGGATAACTGGATATTAGAACTGACAGGAGCCTTTTCATACTGTTGTAAGTGACAGATAAATAATTGCCGAAGTTCAGAAAACAAAAATAAAGGATGTTCCTAGAGCTTGACTACCAAATCTTTAGAAATTACTTTGCCTTCTTCCTCTCTACAGATTGGACTCAGTACTTATCCCCATTTTCATTTGCAGAGAGCATCTTCGACAAACATTTAAGTTTCGTGACCCTCCCCATTTCTTTTTATAGAATCACAAAGTTTCAGACCTTGGAGAAATCTTAGCATTCATATTTGGCCAAGGTTACATATTCATGTAATGCCAGTTAAAGCTTTTACCAGATAGAACACTGAGATGAGATGTAGTAAGGCCAAGTATTACTCTTACATTTGGATTTTATGAGGTTTGAGCCATAACTAGACAACAGTGCGTTAAAAAAAAAAAATAGTTCTGCAAGTTTTAGTGAGCTTGCAGCTCAACACAAGTCAGCAGTGTGCTGTGGAACCCAAGGAAGGGTTACAGGCTTAAGATATAGGAAAATCAACATATTGTCCAGAACTAAGGACATGAGAATCCAGGTGTTGCTCATAGACCCCGTGAACACATATTTTTCAATAACTGATCACTTAGCTTGTGCAAATGAGTGCTTAATTACTATAATGCTTTTTCTCTATAATTTGCTTTTTCTCTGAATTGTTTTTTTAACATCAGATAATAAGAACATAAGGAATTTATAAGTAGAAACTACTTTGGAAATGCTGACCTAGTTTTGTATATAATAAAATGTTGGCCCACTTCTTAAATGCTAAGTGATTTTTATAATAATTAGGTCATGAGACTCATTTTCACTATTTCATTCTTGTTTTCATTTATCTTCATTTCCTTGTTTTACAGACAAGGGAAAAAATTTGTTTCACGTAAAAGGAAATGATGTTTTAGATGAAAGGATGTGTGTGTGTGTGTGTGTGTGTGTGTGTGTGTGTGTGTGTGTGTGGACACATACAGTAAATTGGCTTATCTGGTATTCTAAAGTTAACGTTTTGTTTAATAAGATTGTAAACCAAATTATTTATGTAAAAATATCTGTAGCTTCAGTTTCTAAAATAAGGAGAATTAGCATGTGATATGTACTAGTTTTCATTTATAATAAACCTTTAGGAACTTAAATTTTCTTTGATACGTGGAGGCAGCTGGCATTATTTCCCAGAATCAGAGACAATACAATACATACAGGAAACTCAGGAATTCACTAGACAATATTTACTGAGCACCTACTGTATAGATTGTTGATCATCCGAAAGCTAAAGTAAACAGAGGTTAAGCATCCCTCCCATTTATATAGTAAGATACCAATCACTTAGGCAAAGATTTTGAAGAATTTCTGTTTATATAGTATTTTACTGAAGCCATTAACTACCTTAATTTATTTGTTGGATCTCTGTGATCTTTCAAGCAAATCAGTCAGTCAGTAAGCAGTTAGAGCAAGTTGTCTGCAAACAGAGATAATTCTTATCTACTTTGGGGATTGTTTATCTTTTATGTATAGCAAATCTTTGAAAAGCAGCATGCAATAATGGATTGAAAGCTGTCCTCACAGAAAGACCTGAATTCAAGTTCCACCCCTGAAATGACTGCCTGTATGAGCCCAAATAAATTATTTTACCTCCTAGAATACTAAAAGACTCTCTAAGATCATAAAAGTCACAGAAGGTTTATGTTGGTAGAGGGAATAATGTTGTTGGGAATGAAATCACAAGCATCTAGCCTTACCCCAAAACAAAGCCCTTCTTGTCCTTTGGGGCTGGGTTATATTTTCTTTCTTTTATTGCTATATCAAAAAAACATTAATGCTCCTAGTACTCTACTATGGAGAGAAAGAACTTTTACCTATGTACTTTTATATATGGAAAACTTATTCTTTCTCCTTTGAAAATAATGCTAGTGTTTGATTTTAGATGGATAAGGTCCTTGTTGTGACTGTTTTTTTCAACATGTTAGAAGAAACTTTGTCCAGCTTCTTCATCACTTGATAGAATCATGTGGTTTTGATTGCTTATTTGATTTATTATGTTAATTGATTTCTACCATTGAGTTGTTCTTATATCCTTATTATAAAACCAGATTGTAAACAGTAGATAATTTTTTAATATATTGCATGTAGAGTCTCTGCTGAGATTTCTTTTGAATTTTTGTGTTATTAAAATTGGTCTGTAGTTATCTTTTTCTACCTAATCCCTCCCTGGTTTGGGTATCAGGACCATGTTTGTCTTAGAGTTTAGTCAAATGCGTTCTTTCCAATTAAGGAAACTTAATATTTGTAGCATTTTTGTAGCATTGCTTACTCTTTAAAGGTTTGTTAGTACTCCTGTCCAAAAGACATCTACTTAGGTTTTTGTATTAATTGCTGTTTTTATTATATGATAGACTATGTAGGGAATATATGATATTTCTGTCTTTTTGCATTTATGTATGATTTTTTTCACCATAATATTATAGGAAACTTTGTGATTCTAAAATTCAGAAGTTACTATACTTTTTTCACTCTATACTTTTTTTGCTATATTTTTTCTATCCAAATTAATCTAACTTTAACAAACATTAAGTTTTCCATAATTGTTCTTTTACTACCTATCTTTTTTGCAATTTTATAGAATCATAAAATCATATAATTAGAAGTAGAAAGGACCTTAGAGGCCATCTAGTACAAACCTTTTATCTTACTCAAAGAAATTCTGGCCCAGAGAGGTTAAATGATCTGCCCCCAGTCATGTATAAGACCAAGGAGAGATTTAAACTCCCAATTCCATTGTTTCTGTCAGCCTATCCCCCACCCTACTTTGCCACTTTTAAATGCAAATAAATAAATGTTTATAAACAGTGTAAGAATTGAAATTCTCAGTACCTTCTGTGTCTTTTTATGCTCCTCTGCTATTGCAGAATTGAAAATAGATGACATGGGACTTGTGGCCATTTTGTAATATAGTGGGTTATTGTGGGCAAATAATTCACCCTCTAACAGCCATGTTTAGTTAGACTAATCTTCAGAAAATAAGCTTGATTTATTTTCAAGACAACTTGAAACTTGGGGTGGCTAGGTGGCGCAGTGAATAGAGCACCAGCCTTGGAGTCAGGAGGACCTGAGTTCAAATGTGGCCTCAGACACTTAAACGCGCACCACACACACACAAAAACTTTCCATGCGACCCTGGGCAAGTCACTTAACCCCATTTGCCCTCCAAAAAGCAAAAAAAAAAAGACTGCTTGAAACTTCTAACCTAGTAAAACCTTCAAAGCTCACAGGATCATCTTCACATTATGATAAAGCATCAGGCTACAACTTTATGGATTAGATATGGATTTATAGATATATCTATTTCTTCATGTGCTTATATGTATATTCCATTGTAACAAGCGTGCTAGTATTAAAAGTATCCTTTTAGTCTTCAAATAAGGAGCTCCTCATACAGGTATCCATTGTTGAATAAATATCAGTCATTGATGGTTTAAATAATAAGAACTATCCAAGAGAAGGATAATAAAGTCAGTGTAGTAGAGATTTCTGGGTTTTTTATTCATACTTAACATTTCCATATGTGGAACACACATCAATGCTAATAATAATAGCTTTATCTGTATGTAGTCCCTTAAAGATTGCAAAGTGCATTACATAATTTACCTCATTCATTCGTATTTGAACCTCCCAGCATACCTATGAAGTAGATGCTGTTTTTTCCTTCATTTTACATGAGTAAACACACAAAGAAATTACTGACTGTCCAGTATCATATAGCTATTATCTGAAGGAGGATTTTGAGCTCATGTCATTCTAACTCCAATTCCAGCACATGAGCAAAGTGAATGGCAGTATATCCAGATAACAAAAAAAACCATAGCAGAATCAAAATGAAGACAATCCATGTTTTAGTTTCTGTCTCTGGATTCGAGCTTGTCCTTTCAAAAAAAGCCCGGGGCGGGGGGAGCTATTGTTAAAAAAAAAAAAAACTCCTTTGTTCTCTATAGACAACTTATGCTACTTGATACTTTGGGATTAAAATGTATATAAATTTATGAAATTAGAGAACTCAGACACACCTACACATTCATTTATTTTGGATTCTAGGAAGGCAGATGTTAAGTCAGACACCACTCATGCTTCTGATAAATATGAAATCTAAAAGTAGATTTATTTTGAAGGGAAAAGTAAGCCCCCTACCCCTCCTCAAAAATATGAGACATAATATGTTAAATAGTGATATGACCAAGGGTCTGACTTTAATTTGGATTACCATATTCAATCTGGTATCCATGTTAATTGATGCCTGAGGGCCCGTAGAAAATCAGAGTGCTTTATGGCAATGCCCTGAAGATATGAAAGGAGAGTAACATTAAAATGAACAAATTGAACTGTTGGAAATTTCTTAATACATATTGAGACCAAAAGAGTTATAAGAAGCATAACCTATGCAGAGCTAATTGTATGTTCTCCCTTAGTATTGAGCTATGTGTGAAAGTGAATGAGATTTTGAACATAATTATTAAGTAATTTAAAACAAGATTTTTCAGTATGTATTTTAACAAGCATGCATATATACATATTTTAAACCTACATGTCACTGTTACATTTTATTAAGAACTTATATATTCCTCAGTAACAATTGATTGTCTTATATTTGAAATTAACGTTTTTAAAAATCTGAAAACTAGGAAATTATCAATATATTTAATAATAGCATTTGTTAGCTAGCATTTATTTACTTTTCTTTTTTTATTGGGGTTTGCCAACCATTTGATTTCTGGGGCTTGGTATTTAACACACATATGGTCCACAGCCTGAACAGTCATTCCTTCCACATCATAGTTGGGGGAGTTAAGAGTGCAACATACCCACAATCTGGAAAATCCATGCAAAATTTTTTGGCCTTCAATACCAGAGAAGTCCAAATTTTTTTATTTTTCTGACTGTACTCATTGTAAAATCTGGATTAAGTATTTGGTCATGGGCTCTGAACTATCTAGTGGCCTTTAATTTCTTATGCCCATCCATGGTACATCAAAACTATGATGGGGAAAGTCACCCTGTGGAAGAGATAACTGTAGTTATTTCCAACTTAAAATTAGATGTCTTGCTGATAAAGAACTGGTTTATTTGGACTTTGAAATTTGTTGTTAGCTAGGTCTCCCAATATTCACAATCTCTTAGCTCTACCATATCTTTCTGATCAGATTGTTTCTGAAAAATAGAAATTATCATGAATTAGGAACCTAGGCTTACCTTTAATCAGAATGCCATAGTTCATAGAAGCATTAAAGAGCACCAAAAGTTGTCCTAGACTTGTATTTTGCTCTCTACACCTTTGTCTACCATGATTATATCTAAAACACCTAGCTCAAGCTCTGTTCTCTAGAAACCCACACTTTCAAATGTTGGAATTGGAATTTTTTTTTCCTCTTTAGCATTGAAGTTCTGTTTTGAAGCAAGAGTACATGTTTAATTCTAATCTTAATTACAGAAAATGGTTACTGATTAAAATGTAATAGAACTAGAATGGGATGCTCTAAAAGCATTAAATTAGAAAACTTCCTTCAACTTAATTCTATTTCTAAGGAGTACAGTCTCTCTCCCATGCACCAGTCTTGTATCACCAGTTGCTGATTGGACATTTTAAACTGGATATCCCAGAAACATTTTAAACATAACACATTCAAACTGAATTTATTATCCTTTTTCTCAAACTCACTTCTCTTCCAGACTTCCCTATTTCTATCAAAGGCACCAACCCCGTTCCAGTCTCTTAAATCTATAACTTAAGCACTGGCTTCCAATTCCTTACTTTCTCATCCCATCTATGCAATTGGGGCCAAATCTTGTCTTGTCTACCTCTCTCCTGTCCTTTCCCTTCTCTCCACTTAAAACAACAAATTTAAAGTTAAAGCTAGTTCAAGCCCTATTCTCCTTTTGCTTCAGTTCTTGAGTCAGCCTCCTGATTGATCTCTCTGACTCAAGTCTCTTTCCTGCTCAAATCTATCCATTCACTGATACTAAAGTGCTTTTTCTCAAGCACAGATTTGACCGTGGCACTCCTGTATTCAGACCCCACTATTGCCACCAGTATAAAATGTAAATTCCTCTAGTGAAACTTTTAAAGCTCTTCAACAACCAGGTCCCCAACCTATCAAACCAACTTAATTGGATATTGCTTCCCTTCTCAAACTCTGCAGACTAGCCAAACCAGAAGGTGCCTTCTGTCTCTTCATGTTCCTTGTCTGTAAAATGAGCTGGAGAAGGAAATGGGGCCACAAAGAGTCAGACACGACTGAACAGCAACAGTATAGGAAAATAAATGGGCTGAGTTTAAATTGTGAAGGAAATTTCTTAATAAATTGACACATATGTATCAAATAAGAAATATAGCTGGTTTTTTTATTTAATTTTTAACCTTGTACTTCTATATGGATACATGTCCAGACATAGCAGTTGGCCTTTTCTTCCTTGTCTTGCACGTTGCAATTTTAAAAGTAACTATGGAGAGTAATACTGAAAAACTGAAAAGTACTGTAAAACTGAAAAAAAAAAATGTTTGCTTGTATTGAGAAAAAGTAGTTACTTTACTAGACATGTCTTATTTTCATTCTACTCTGAAAGCTTATAACATTTACCAGTTAATTTTATCTTGCCCTATGTTGTCTTAAATTCTTTTCATAACTTTCATTTTTTTTTTCATTTTTATTCCATGCTGGACCACTAAGTTAATACATATTACGATTTTAAATATGAGATAGCTAATATAGATGCAAATCAGCATGTTAGCCTATTGAGAGTGCAATGCCCTCGTTAATGAAAGATTTGTCCTTAACACTCTTCTCTGTATAGAATTTTTTTCCCCTTACACTTAGCATTCTGTATAGGTTGAATATTTTATTCTCATTTCACAGTCTCTGTGACTTTTTATGTTAAGTCTAATATTGTTTTTTAAAAAACAAATTAGAAGTTGAGAATAAGAGAATGCTGACTAAAACCTATTAGTTCTAAAGCTGGATCAGCAGTTATATACTCAGGTTTTAAAATTTAAAATAGAACTATGCTATGGACATCAATTTCAAGGAAATAGGTCTAAAATTTCCCTTAAAAGGGTTAAATCGGCAGTGATGAACAAAAACACTAATATCTTAAGTTACAATTTACATCTCCAACTGTCCTTCAGACGTCTCAAACTAGATGTCCTTTAGACATCTTAAACTTAACATGACCCAAAGAGAATTCAGTATCTTTTCCCATCCCCCCTCCTCTTTTCCCTATTACTGTAGAAAACAACCCCATCCTCCTAATCCCTCAGGCTCACAATTTAAAAGTCATCCTGGATTCCTTACTTATCTCTCACCCCTCATGTCCAATCTGTTGCCAAGACCTATCAATTTTACCTTTGCAGCATCTCACAGATATACCTCTTCTCTCATCTGTCACTGTCACCACTCTACTGCAGGCCCTCATCAACTCACACCTTGATTACTGCAGTAGCCTCCTACTGGGTCTGCCAGTCTCAAGTCTTTCCCCACCACAATCCATTCTCCACTCATCCACTGAAGTGATTTTCCTGAAGCAAAGGTCCAGTCAAGCCAAACTTCCTCACCTCCCAACTGTATTCCAGTGGCTTCTTATTGCCTTCATAAGCAGTTACAAAATGATCTGTTTGGCATTCAGAGCCCTTTGTAAGCTAGTCCTCTCCTGCCTTTCTAGCCTTCTTACACCTTATTTCTCAACTCTTACTTGGCCTTTGGGCTTTTCCACAAACAAGATATTCCATCTCAGCTTATTCTCCTTTGGCTGCCTCCCAGGCCTGGAATGCTCTCTCTCTCCTCCACTCTAACCAACAATCTTCCTGGCTTCTTTTAAGTCCCATCTTATATAGGAATTCCACCTTCTACAGAAGGCCTTGTACAGCCCTTTTTGATATCAGTGCCTTCCCCCTTTTATTTCCTATTTATCCTGTATACATAGCTGGCTTTGTGTATATATTTGTTGTGTGTGTCTCCTCCCCCACCCCCCACCCCGTTCTATTGTAAGCTCCTTCAGGGCAGGGACTGTCTTTTGTGTCTCTTTTGTATCCCCAGTGCTTAACACAATGCCTGGCGCCTAGTTGGCACTTAATAAATGTTTATCGATTGATGCAGCCACTTTCGACTTTTGCAGGGGCAGTGATTTAATGTTGAAAAAAGATGCTGGTGGGTCGCTAGGTGGCGCCAGTGAGTAGAGCGTCAGCCCTGGAGTCAGAAGGACCTGAGTTCGGATCCGGCCTCAGACACTTAGTGCACATACAAACAAAAACCTAGCTGTGTGACCTTGGGCAAGTTACTTAACCGCAATTGCCATCCAAAAAGCAAAAAAAAAAAAAGATGTCGAAAGATGCTCAGTGTTGTTTATTGCTATTCAGTTGTGTCCAACTCTTTGTGACCCTGTTTGGGGTTTTCTTGACACAGATACTGGAGTGGTTTACCGTTTCCTTCTCCAGCTCATTTTACAGATGAGGAAACTGAGGCAAACAGGGTTAAGTAATGTGTCCAGGGTCACAGAACTAGTAAATGTCTAAGGCCAGATTTGAACTCAGAAAAATGAGTCTTTCCGACTCCAATCCCAGTACTCTATCTACTGTGCCATCTACCTGCCCTAGTTGTTATTTATATCATGCCAAAACATACTGCCCAAGAGTACATAAGGAGGCAATATGTCTTAATAGTCATCTGTCCTCAAAGCTCACATATTGGCTATGTGATCATTAGCAAATCACTTCACCTCCCAGAGCTCCAGGCAACCCAGACTATAAACTTCAGAGAAAGTGCCACTCTGTGCTGATAGAGGAGGTTCTGCACGAAAAGCTCCCTAAACCATTGATATTGCAGGTCCAGTCCATATCCCTATTCTCTCACAATTCATGTCATTAAAAGTTCCTGTTGTCCAAAATGGTATAACATTTGAAAGGTTAGTCCATTATAGTTAGCATTAATTATTTGGGGAGTGTATGTTTGTCAAGGATATCTTTAAACTCAGTAATTTCCTCAGATTCATAAAATTAAAAAAATTAATTATAACCAGCTATACTAAAATTTCCCTTTAACAATAAAGGAAGAGTTTGCTAGAAAATGAAATGATTATTGAAGTACTTTAGAAATAGTGTTGTTGTTTTTTTAAGAAGTACCACTTTACCTGAAATTTATATGCAAAGTGAATTAATGGAAAAGCATTTCTTTGGAGTTTACTTTGTGCTAGGCACTGGAGATATAAATACAAGATCTACATCATCCCTGCTTCTTAATTCAGGAAAACAGCACAAAAGAAAGTTCAGGTACAGGGCAGAAGGAAAGATCTTAATGGAGTAGAATGCTGCTGGAGTAGAATAGGATGGCAAGACCCAGTGGTCCCTAATGTTACATAGATAATTAACAGGAGGGAAAGTTGCAGGTCACAGAGGCAGGCCAGATAACAAGACCAGGAAGATTTGGGGAGGCAGTGATGGGGCAGGTGGCAAAACCTGATAGTCCTCCTCGTCAGAAAGAACTTTTTATTTTTTCTCATCTAAGCACTAATAAGGAAGGGAAAAGACAGGGTGGGAGAGCACATAAGTGATGGCATTTCTTCCTGCTTTCCCCAGTGGGTCCTGTGACTGCCCACTAGGGGACAAGGGCAGTCCTGGATGATGGCAGATCTTCTTGTCTCCTGGCCCTCGTGTATACAATTCTTAGCTGTTCATTAAAACAAGCTGTCTCTCACAAAATGTCTTAACACTTGGAACTTTGTGGTTCTAAATAGTGAAGGGTTTAAATTTCTTAAACATAAAGAGCACCAGCCCTAGAGTCAGGAGGACCTGAGTTCAAATGTAGCCTCAGACACTTAGCACTTGCTAGCCATGTGACCTTGGGCAAGTCACTTAACCCCAACTACCCTGCCCTCTCCCCTTCAAAAAAAAGTCCAAAAAAAATTTCTTAAACAATGAAGTCTGTATTAACACACCTTCAGTATAAAGACAACAGAATAACAAGCCACTTTGGCTCTCTGAACCTCAGTTTCCTTATCCATAAAATGAATAGTTTGGACTCAACCTTCCATCTCTCAAATCTATTATCCTGTGTTTTATGATGATCCTGGGGAAATATAATTCAGGAGAGTTTTAATCAACAGTAGTAAATTCCTTAAAAATCATACTAAACATTTACATACTTATTGAAAACTTGTGAAATTTCTTCCTAAGACCAGCCCCGTTGTCTCTCTGCATATATTAGGCTACATGTACAAATGCTTCCCTTGTCCTAATGTCTTTTATAAAGAATCAATAGGAAGAAACAACATTTCTTCAATAGATATCTGATTTACTGCTTAGAAGTGGTATTATACTATGAGAAAATAAAGATTAAACATAGATGCCATTTTTCATGAAACCAAATATAAGACATAATCTGTTCATTTATCATATTAATTTCTAAAATGTTTATTAGATATCTTTTCACCCCTGAAAATCAGAAGGAAAATATCTCTGCTACACACAGATTTAACCACCTCTAAATAAAGCCTCATAGCCTTAAAACATTGTTGTTGTTCATATATTAAAATCTCTGTATTCTATAACAGTGTAAAATTTGGCAATCAAGCCAACTTCCTCTTAGTTGGTCTTCTGGAGAAACGGATGGTTTAAGTATGCTAGTTGTCATTCATCATTTCATAGAATTATAAATAGAGAGTTGGAAAGCCATGAAGTCCAGCCCCCTCATTTTATAGACAAGGAAACTGAGTCTTGCAGAGGTCAAGTGACTTGCCCAAGGTTACACAGTAGATAAGTGTCTTGAGGCAGGATTGGAACCCAGGTCTTCCTGATTCCAAGGTTAGCATTCTTCTGTTCTTTGATATGCAGCATATCAGAAGAAGAAATTAAATTTTTTAAAGGTAATCAAGATATGTTGTTATGAAATTGAAATTAATTTTTCCTTTTTCTTTTTTTTTTTTAGTCTGCCATTTTCAACTTTCAGAGCCTACTGACAGTAATCTTGCTGCTTATATGTACCTGTGCGTATATCCGATCCTTGACTCCTAGCGTCTTGGACAAAAATAAAACTGGGTATGTTGGTAATATCTGAATTTCTATATAATTCTTTCATGCACATCATCTGGCAATTAGTAAATTAAAATTTCATATATAAGCTATGAAATATGCTTACTCTGTGTAAATTGTTTTAATTTTTCTCCTTTACAGTTTCTTCCACTTTTAAAACTAAGTGGAGTTTTACATTTATGAGTACTTTATGAAATTAAAAGATGGATTTGACAGGTGACCTTGAAGTGTTATACTAAAAGTGTATATTATAAGAAACCTATTAAAATCTTTTGGATTACTGATTTAATTTATGACTTCAAAAGATATTCTTTGGCATTAACTCTTATGGAAATCATCAAAAATATGAATAAGGTTTAAATCATTTCCATTTGAGGAACATTTCACAGATTATATATTACTTGAGTATATTTATACTGCCTATAAATAAAAATAATAAATCTTGCCACTATAAGATCATTTTTTTGTACTATAGTTTCTCTAAGTCTGTACCTGAAATTATCTTTTAAGAATTTTATTTGTATTACTTAAAACAGTAATGAAAATTAACTATTAGACATCTTTTTAAAAATTATATTTTCATATCCTCTATAAAAAAATAAAGCAACATGCTGAAAACAGTTTATTGCATCCATTACCAGGTCCACTTTCATTTGTTGATTTTTTTGACCATTTTAAAAACTAGGCTGCTCTGTGCAAAGCACTGTATTAGGCCTTGGAGAAGATGCCAGGACATATGAAATTATATAAACTTCAAAACTGTATGGTACCTACACTATTAAATACCATAAGTAACAATTTGAGAATGTTAAAATGCTAGCTGAGGTCTGAAAAAAATTAATTAGATCACTCACTCAGATCATACCTATTCTACTTCATTACTTCTTGTATATCTGAAAAATGAGTGACTTAGACTGGTAAATCTGTAAGGTTTCTCCCCTATAAAAACTGTAATACAGTGGAGGAAAGTTAATCTTTAACTGCAGAGTATCAGGAAGACTTACTGAAAGAAGTAGTTTTTGAACAGGATATCAGAAAAGGAGAAATGAAAAGACACGGCAGATACATGATCAAATAAGCCTTGAATTGTGCTAAGGATGCTGAGTGGTTAGCACAGCAGCAGCATGTAGTCCACAGGGAGGGGAGCAGTGTAGGGTGGGGCTAGAAAAATGCCCTCTAAACTAAAAAGTTGGGAGGACTTTTATTTGATAGAGAATGGGAAACTGTTTAAAACTTGAGCAGAGGAGTGCTATGGACAGAGCTGAGTATAAGAAATATTAAACAACAGTGTGAAGTTTGGGTCGAAGCAAGAATTTGATGAAAAGAGCCAATTAGGAGGTTAACAGTAGTCCATGGAGATAGGGAGGAAGACTTTATACAGCAATGGCCACAGGAATAGAAAGGAAGGAACAGAATCAAGAGAGATTAGATTGAAGAATTATAATTGATAGGACTTGGTGACTGATATGTAGGAGAAGGAAGAGTCAAAGACATCATTTCAGTGATCAGTGTGTCTGTAGTGTGCAGAAAGCTTAAGACACATTTTTACACCCTAAAATTTTTCTCACAATATTTAACCAACAAACCATATTACTACTATTACATTGAAGAATTTCAATTGACTATACTGAAAGTGACCTTACGGATTTTAATATCCTGAAGAGATGACAGTATAGCCTCTCTTCCTTCTTAAAGTTTTCACAATCCTAATCTCATCTATCTGCAAATTCCCACTTATATGTAGCGCTTATACATAGTTTATGCCTAGTATAAGTGAAATAGTATAAGAGAAACTTAGAGAAAAGCAGGATTTTTGACTCAGAAGACAGATGAAAGATGCACATAAGGTGTATCTCAACTACTCAGTGCTGATGGAGCCACATTGATTAATGATAAGGACATAATCCTGGAGACATAGTGTTCTGGGTCTTTTTATTCCTCCCAGCTTGGAACTACAATGTCCACTCACATGTCCAGTCTCACTACTCATCAGCTTGAGAGCTTGGACCTGCTGTCTTTCCTACTTGGGCCACTTCACCCTTCCATAGGCAACCTGCTGGCCCCTCTACTCCTGGGGCCCCACCATATTAATACTAAATTTAGTGCAGACACCCAGTCAGCTTAGTCCACTGCAACTCAAGGTTCCCAAGCTCAAGTGATCTTCCAGCCTTAACCTTGTCAGTTGCAAGAATGATAGGCATGTACCACCACAACCAATAGTGGGGTGAATTCTTAATAAAACCAAGGCTAGAGGTAATTACAAAAGATAAAATAGATCATTTTGATAACAAGAAATTGGAAGGCTTTTGCATGAATAGAATTAATGGAGGTAGAATACAGAGGGAAGCTTTTGACTTATGGGAAAATTTTGTGTCAACTAACTTTTAAGGATCTAATATCCAACATATATAGACAACTAACAATAATATAAAGTATTCTAAAAGTCAGAATAGTTTTAAACTACTAAAACTTATTAAGGCTTAAAGCTGTACTAATACCAAGAATACTAAGACTTTTGAGTGACCTTGTATATATGACCACAAACATTTTCCTGATAAACAAGTAATCAAAGGTTGAAGTCTGACTCTGTGCTAACAGAACTTCATTTTAAATAGAATATGGTTTTAATTTTTGATAAGCTGCTGAATTTTAAAGAAAGTTTTTTTGGGGCCACCAAATATTTTGGATCATGCAGAGAATATATATTGTACTGTAGTAATTTTGTATTTACATTTGTATGATGTGACATAATTGATGTGAATGTTAATCACTGCTTGACTATTAATAAACAGTTAATAAACAGTTGTTTAAATATAAAAAAAAAATAAGTAATCAAAGGATGAGAAAAAACCGTTCTCAAGCAAAGAGTTACAAATTTTTTTAACCACTATATGAAATAAGGCCTCCAAATCACTAATAAAAGAAATGCATATTTTTTAAAAATTGAACTTTTTCATCACATTTTGCAAAATCGACAGGTGACCAAAAATGAGAATACTCAGTATTAAAAGGACTGTGAAGACAAGCCCATTTATGCACTTTTGGTAGAACTGTGAATTCTCCAACCATTCTGTACCATTTGATGTAATAATTCCCCTGCTATACTCCAGTGAATAAAAAAGTATGTATTAAGCACTTAACTGTATGCTAGAAAATGTCCTAAGAATTGGAATACAAATATAAGCAAATGGGACAATCCAAAAACTTCAAATCTGATACAGGAAGATAACAATAAAAGAGAAAGGCAACAATGACCTGGTTGCTGGAGGGACAAAGCAAAATCAAGCTCACCTGTAAGAGCCCAGGGACCCTGGGACAGAATCTTAAGTTCTGGTGGAAAGGAACTGAGGAGGTTGATCAAAGTGCAAATGACATTCAGAATTAATGGAAAGAGGATAAAGGGAATCTATCAACTGGGGAAAACATTTCATATAAAATATCTGTTTTAAGGTTCCATTATCCAAGAAATATGAGACCAAAGAAATATGTGATCAAAATATATGATCATTCAATAAGTGGTCAAAGGATAGGAAACTCAGAAGAAGAAATAGCTGGGAAGGAGTGTGGTGGTCAGCCTTTAGGCGAGATAAGGCCAAAGTTCACCTCAGAACCTTTAACCCCAGATGCACAGTTAAGGTTCCAGAGCATGATCAGAATATGGCAGGTGTGAATGTCAATTAGGGCATTACCCAGTTGTATTATATGACTATGAAGGATTATTACTGTGCTATAAGAAATGGTGGGAAAAAAATATAATGAACATGGTAGCTAGGTGGTGCCTTCATGCCCAAAGCACTAAGCCTAGGGTCAGGAAGACTTGAGTTGAAGCTTGGCCTCTGACAGTACCTGTGTGACCCTGGACAAGTCACCTAACATCTGTTTGGGGATAATAATCCCTACCTCCAAGAGTTGTTGTGACGATCAAATGAGATAATAATTGTAAAGCATGTAGCACAGTACTTGGTACACTATATAACTTAGTTATTATTATGTGGTGATTTCAGATCAGGTAGAGGCAGGAAGGCTATATACACAACAGCTCAGAAAAATTTAAATAGAAAGAACAAAAATAATAGGAATTGAAATTGAATGTTACGAAATTATAGTGACCCAGTCTGGTTCTAAGGAAGAAAAATGAGATGACATTTATTGCAGAGAGAGGGGATTATGGGTATGACACTGTGAAATTTTATTGACATGTTGGTTACTTAGCTTTTATCAAACTTATCTCTTTTTTTTTACTGCTAAGAGAACCATTCCTTATGGTTCTTTTGGTCGGGTGGGGGAATTTGTAGAGTGAAGGGTACAATGGGAAACATATGTGTTGTACAAAGGATACTAATTTAAAAAAAAGAAGAAGATAGTCCTTCATTTTCAGGAGAAGTTTAGAGCCATTAAATGAGGTTTGCACTTTCCCAAAGGTAATCAAAGCAGTCTACTTTCCCACTCTAATTTCATACCAAACTTGTCCCTTTATACCATTTCTTTGAGATATGCATATTAATAGACAAGCTGTCTAGGTTTTCCATTAATCTTCATGTCATCTGGGCAGGACACATTGTCTGTTTACTTTACTCTTTTTGTATGAATGGTCAGGCCAACCTCCTTCCAATGTTTACAGATCTCTTCTAGGACAATTTACACTGTTATGCAGTAAGAACAACAAAAAACAACCTTGGTCAGTGGTCACTGATCCTAAGTTTCAGGCTAGGCAGAGAGATGTATTTTCCCATTGTTGTGTAGAAAATCCAGCACAGGGTTTAAGTTGAAGAGTGATGTCCTATGGATTTCGAAGTTCTCCAGAAGCTTCTCTTTATAAAGGCCTCTAAGCTAGTTGCATTGAGCCCTGGAACATTAATGGACTCTGAATGCAGAAATCACTCTGGGTGTATATATCCCTGATTATGATTCATATCAGCATGTAATGTTCCTTAAATGAAGTCACTTTGTTTTCTTGAATCACAACTCTTTCAACTGTAAAACTCCCCTCCTACAAAGCATGCATTTTTAGATGACCTTTGGTTATTTAAATAGATTTTATCAATACCTTTTGATACCTTTTATCTTTAACCACAGTTATTTCACAAACCCCTCCAGATTGAACATTTAAGCAAAAATCTCCAATTTAGTTCCTACATCTGACAGTGTAGGCTGTATTCCATCCTAGTAGTCCACTGCCCCTCTACCATGAACATATGTTTCAGTATCTCTTCTCTCTCTCTCTCTCTCTCTCTCTCTCTCTGTTTTTTCTTTTTTGCTTTTTGGAGGGCAATTGGAGTGAAGAGACTTGCCCAAAGTCACATGGCTAGTAAGTGTGTCAAGTATCTGGGACCAGATTTGAACTCAGGTCCTCCTGACTCTAGGACGGGTGCTCTATTCACCACACCACCTAGCCACCCCATGCATGTTGTTTTTAAGAGACTATTGACAACATAGTTTATTAACCTTTTTTTTTTTTTTAAGCAATTGGGGTTAAGTAACTTGCTCAAGGTTACACAGCTAGTTATTTATGTGTGGGTGCTAATTTTCTGAGGGGCCGGCGCTCTTACTCACTGTGCCACCTAGGCACCCCCATAGTTTATTTCTTTAAGTCTTCATCTTTGTAAAAGTTCTTATTTACATACCTTAAAGTTTCATTTTATTTTGTCCTATACATAACATAGTATGAATATGTGTACTTTGGTTAGAAGAATTAATTTGTTTTCATGCCTCTGTTTTCTCTGACGGTTGCCTGCTTTCCTAGAATCAGATGGTATTGAACATCTTTTAACTGCAAAAAGAGTATTCCATGCTCAAGTGGAAATATCTAGACAGATTGAAGAAAATGAGTTCTGGTGACTTCATGTTTTTAGTTACTTCATTACTCAAAATAACACCTTTTTTCTATTGCAAATATGCAAAGCTACAAAATTAGTTTTACTATTTCATCTTCTGTTTCCTTTTTCCATAGCATAAATATGATAAAAGACATTAGTACAAAGTCATAGTTACCCAGCTGATTGGTACTGTTTTTCATTGGCTGTCAGAGTATTCCTCTTTCTGAGACAATACAGAAATATGCCTAGGAAACAGTATAAACAGTGTACTGTTTGGGAGTTGCAAAATCAACAAATTATAACCACTAAAGGCTCTTTTTAGATCTTAAGAGATTCTTCTCACCCACACCCCCTCCTTCCAATTCACAAAGAATTTCTATTAAGGCCAGGAAGAGAGGTTGGGGAGGGAAGTATCCACACTAATGAAATTATGGATCCTTGTATAAAGGAAAGTGAGATGATAACTAGTCACTTAATATTTGCTGAAAAGCTATGTGTTAAGTAAAGACTATGGTTTAACCTAGTTTTTGAAAGTACAACTTTCAGCAGCTGATAATCACTATTAAATTTCATGTGTAATGAACAGAAATAATGGTGGCCCTTCTCTTTAAGTCCTGCCATCTACATGTACCTTTGATCCCATCCCCTCTCATTTTCTGCATCAGATTTTACCCTTAGCCATCTCTTCTTTCTCTGATAATCCATTCTCTTCCTCTCTTGTTTCCAAACAAACCCGAATCTCCCTATTCCCTAAAAACCATCAAGCTGTCATCCTATTAGTGGCCGTAGAGGCAATTGTGGGACCCTGGGCAAGTCATGTAATCTCTCTTTGCCTCAGTTTCCTCAGCTATAAAATGAGGGTAATCAGGGGGTGGCTAGGTGGCGCAGTGAGTAGAGCGTCGGCCCTGGAGTCAGAAGGACCTGAGTTCAGATCCTGCCTCAGACACTTAACGCACAAACAAACAAAAACCTAGCCGTGGGACTTTGAGCAAGTTACTTAACCCCCATTGCCCTCCAAAAAGCAAAAAAAAAAAAAAATAAAATAATAAATGAGGGCAATCAACACCTGCCTCCCAAGATGATTGTGAGGATCAAATGAGATTATTGTAAAATGCTTAACCCAGTGCCAGGCTTTTAATAATGCTTGTTTCCTTCCCACTTCCCTTATATCACTATCCCATCTCAACCAAACTCTTAGAAGAATCTGTCTGTACTCATTACCAGCACTTCTCCTCTCAGTCTCTTTTTTTTTTTTTTTGCTTTTTGGAGGGCAACTGGGGTTAAGTAACTTGCCCAAGGTCACAGGCTAGGTTTTTGTTTGTGTGTGTGTTAAGTGTCTGAGGTCGGATCCGAACTCAGGTCCTTCTGACTCCAGGGCCGACGCTCTACTCACTGCGCCACCTAGCCGCCCCTTCTCAGTCATTTCTTAACCCTTTGTAACCTGACTTTTGATCTTATCACTCAAATGAAACTGCCCTCTCTAAAGTTGCCTGTGATTTTTTTAATTGCCAAGTGTGATGGCCTTTTCTCAGCCTTCATCCTTCTTGACCTCTGTAATGGAAATGCAAATTTAAAGATCTTCCCTGCCCCTAGCTTAAGTGCACCTGGAGCCTGTGGTGGGAGGCTTGTTTTTCAGGAAAGCCCACACCTTGATACTTTGTGATTGGGCAGTGGGTCAAGGAGGTTGTTGCAATCTCTGAGCCAGGAGAAGGCTATATAAACACTGATGGGAGGCTTAGCTTTGGGGCTCACTTTGAGAAGTGTTGTGTGATTTGCCAGATGAGACTCTGGGCAGCCACTGAGAGCTCCCCGGCTTTGAAAACCCAGATGTTGATGCTTCCCTCTCTGGTAACTGTGATTTGGTATTGATATAATGGTTGGACAGTTTGGAAGCCTGTCTGTTTGATGTCTGTATACTCTGAAGTTTGGGGTGCTGACCTTTTCCCCCTGAACTAGGTAATATACCTTTGTTTGATTAAAGTTAGCTTGTTAACTGATTTTGAGTTGCTTTCCTTTTGAAAAGCAGATCTAAGAACCTGTATTGGCAGCCATCCTGGGGATGCTGGGGTGCTTGCTGCTATAACCTCTCTGCATATTTGATACTATTGATCCTCCTCTTCTAGATATTCTGTCCTCTCTGGGTTCTTGTGACCCTGTTCTCTCTTGTTTCTTCTCCTATACGTCTGACAGGTCTACCTCCAGTATCTTATAGAACAGTAATTCATGTCACACTTCTCCCAGTGGCTGTACTGCAAGGTACCCTGAGAGAGAAACAAGAGGCCCAGGTGTTAAGCAAGGCAAACTGCTGTCATGTGGCCCCAGCTGGATTAAAATGTAATTGGGATATATTTAACAAATAAAAATACAGTACAGCTTGGATAATGTTTATACGTGATTTTCTAAGTTAATAAGTGACCTACAGAGATCCTATTGTACAGTCTAGTGGCCCCAGTTTCTTTTTGACACCATTGACCATGACCAACACTTACCCTCAAACTCCAACAGAAACAACCCAGGACTCTAAAACCAAGAGCACTGAAATAGCACTGCCTCACAGATCAGCCCTGCCTCCAGCCTAACCCCAATAACCATCATTGAAGGGAGCATTCATAGTGAAGCAGGGGCTCACCTTCCCCACTAACAACAATAGCAACAACTGGCAACCATTTGCCATCCATGGGAAGACAGACTGTAAGGATGAGGCAACCCCGCCAAAGCAACATTCCTGATTCTAGCTTAGACCCCAAAACCATTATCTTGGGAAGCAACTAGAGGTACTGAAGAGCTGGGCAGAAATAGTTCTTGACACTGGCAAAGGGTACAGCATCAGAAAGATATGTTATTTTAACAGTGGAAATGAAATTAAAGAAGATGCATTACCATCTGCTTTGATTCTTATATCCTAAGGACCATGAGACTTTTATATCTGATTTATCACTAAAACCTTCTAAATATATTGTTTCCCACCATTAGAATGTGAGCTCATTGACAGCAAGAACTGATTCCCCTTTTCTGTTTGTATCGAAGTACTTAGAACAGTGCTTTGCACATAGTACAGGCACTTAATAAATGCTTTTTCATTCATTCAGTCCTGTACCCTTTTGTTTTTTTGTATTTTGAGGAACCACATCAGCTTCTGTGGGTTCAGTTACCATCTCTGTTCTGACTGCTGTATTTATATAGCCAGTCTGTCCTGGTCACTACTCTCGTATTGCCAGCTGACAGTTGGATGTGTCAGAATCTCCCAAAAGCTATCCCCTCTTCCAAACTTCCTTTTTCTGTTGAGTGCACAGCTTATAGTCAACTTCGGTGACATCCTCAAGGCCTCGTTTTCACAACTGTATTAAAACAGAAGCCAAATGTTGCTGTTTCCCTCTCCTTAGCCTCTCTTGCATCAGTCCCCTTTTCTGTGCTCACACACTTTCTTAATTGAGCCTCTCATCACCCCTCTCTCTCTTGGAATATCAATTCCACATAACTGGAAAAAAGTTATTTTCTTGAAGGGTAGGCATGCTCATGTCACTGCTCTGCTTGGTAAGTTCTTTTGTCTGTTACCTTTGGGATTAAATACAAGCTGACTCTTGAGCTTTTTAAGTCCTTCCTACCCTGGCCTCTGCCTGCTTTCCCAGCTTTATTACATACACACACACACACCCCTTCATGTATACCGTGGTCCAGCCATCCCCACCATCTGCAACCCTCCATCTCCCACCTCCATACTTTTTAACCAAAAGAAAGTAAAATAAATGTTACACTTTAAAATTTAAAGCAACAGCAACAACAGAGAATGTGAGTGAGCCTTGGCAGACTTCTCTCCCTGTGATGCTCTCATTGTTCACTTGGACTTCTTAGAATCTCTAGTTTTCTAATCTTTTTTTCTTTTTTTTTCTTTTTTTTTTTAAACAAATACTTTATTAACTTCTGTTTTACATCATTCATTTCCGCCAGATTTTGAGTTACAATCATTTACCCCCCATTATTCCCCTACCCAAACTCCCAAAATAGCAGTCCCACAGGATATCGCTTCCTCCAATCTGCTCTCTCCCATACCTTCTCCCATACCCCCATCGACTTTTCCATTAGAGGAAGATGAATCTTTGTGTCCCAATGCCTGCACATCTTATCTCCCAATTATAGGCAAAAGAGTAATAATAATAGTATTTATATATATATTTGAAACATTTAATGTTACGACCTTGAATTTCAGATCCATTTCCTTCCTCCCTTGCCACCCATTCCTTCTTGGGAGATAAGTAATTCAGTATATGTTGTACATGTCTAGCTATGCAAAACATTATCATAGTAGATATATTGTGCAAGGCTGCTTATAATTCCCTCCCACTCATCCCACCCCCCACCTGGTCCATTCTCTACATGATCCTGACCCTCTTCTATAGTGGGTACTTCCAACCTCCCCTCACCCCAAGGATGCCCTCCCATCCATCATCTCTCCTCTCATCCCCCTTCCCCCTATCCTGCTGCAGGTTGAGATATCCCATTGAGTATGTATGTCATTTTCTACCTGAACCAAATTCAATGTGAATGTGGTTTTGCCTTTTTAGCCTTCCTTATTCTCCCCCTCCTTTGCACCCACTTCCCTACATGAGATAGTTTACCCTACCATGTCTCTCCCCATCTCCTCTTGCCACTTTCCTCTCTCACCTCATAATTTCATCCCTTGAGTACTCTCCCTTCCCAACAATATCAACCTATGCCCTCTATCCATATATAACTGTAACCATATACACACACATTCACATATGTATTCGCATGACCACACCCCCTTCTTCCATTATTTTCATAGTGGGAAAGATATCATCAGTCACAGATATTGCTTTTCCATATAGGAATGTAAATAGTTCAACTTTGATAAGTTCCTTTTGATTTCTTTTCCCTAATTACCTTCTCAGGCATCTCTTACTTCTTACGTCTGGATGTCAAATTTTCTTTTCAACTCTGGTTTTTTCCTCAAGAATGCTTGAAAGTCCTCTATTCCACTGAATGACCATATTTTCCCCTGAAACAAAATACTCAGTTTTGCTGGGTAGGTGACCCCTTGGGTTCATTCCCAGTTCTTTTGCCCTCTGGAATATCGTATTCCATGCCCTTCAATCCCTCAGTGTAGAAGCTGCCAGGTCCTGGGCTATTCTGATTGTGTTTCCACAATATTGAAATTGTTTCTTCCTGGCTGCTTGTAGTATTTTCTCCTTGATCTGGGGATTCTGGAACCTGGCTATAATATTTCTGGGAGTTTTCTTTTTTGGGATCTTTTTCAGGAGGTGATCGGTGGATTCTTTCAACCTCTATTTTGCCCTCTGGATCTAAAACATCAGGCAGTTTTCCTTGAGAATTTCTTGAAGGGTGATTTCTAGGTTCTTTCCTTGATCATGGCTTTCAGGTAGTCCAATAATTTTTAAATTGTCTCTCCTGGATCTATTCTCCAGGTCATGGTTTTTCCCATGAGATATTTCACATTGCCTTCTAATCTTTCGTTTGTTTGGATCTGCTTAACAGCATCTTGATTTCTCATAAAGTCACTAGCTTCCATTTGCTCCAGTCTAACTCTGAAGGAATGAATCTCCCCAGTGAACTTTTGAGATTCTTTTTCCATCTGGCAAATTCGACTTTTTAAGGCATTCTTCTCCTCAGTGCCCTTTTGGGCCTCCTTTGCCATTTGAGTTAGTCTATTTTTTAAGGTGTTGTTTTCCTCAGTCAGGCTGTTGACCCTCATTTCATACTTTTCCTGCATCCTTCTCATTTCTTTTCCCAATTTTTCCTCCACTTCTCTTATTTGATTTTTTAAAGTCCTTCTTAAGGTCCTCTATGGCCTGCAACCTGCTCATGTTTTCCCCTGGGGCTTTTGGAGCAGGACTTCTGACCTCACAGTCCTTTTCCCACTCTATGCCCCCAAAATAGGAGTCTAGGGTTGCATTTTTCTGTTTCCTTTGCCTTGGCATGTTGCCACTTAATTGCTTGACTTTTGGGCTTGTTGCCACACTATGGCTTTAAGGCCAGATAGAGGAATTTTCGTCCCGAACGTGTGTGGGGGCAACTTCCGTTTCTGGCAAGCTGTAAACCCACCCACAACTTCCACCCTAGATCACAATCCAGATCCAGGGAGGTTAAAGCAAGAGCGATTACCCCCCAAGACTGATCGCTGGATCTCCCCACGATTTGTAGGCTGGGAGCCAGAAATGCCTCTGAAAACTACACAGTGGCTTTTCTCCTCAGCAGCTTCTAGCCCCCAGGGGAGGGAGCTGACACATTCCCCAAATACAGGTCCCAAAGTCCATAGGACACTAACCTCTTACTTTGTCCTAGGCAAGTCTATGTTGATAATTCTGGCGTCTCCACAGTTCCTGGTGTTTTGGGGTTCCTCCAGCCGGCTGCTGGCCCTGCCGCCCTGGGGCTAAAACCTCGGCTCACGTGGACCTGGGCTGGGCTCGGCTCCTGCGCTCTGCGCGCTGCCAGCTCCCAGACCACTGCGCTGGTCCTTCCTGCAGGGCTGCTGGGCTGTCCTCAGCGGGAGGTTAGCTTCTCTGTGTCGTTCTGTGGGTGCTGGGGCTCCAGAAGATTTTCAGAGTCCTTTTTTACATCGTTTGTGGAGAATCTGGGGGCAGAGAGGCTTGGAAGAGCTGTTTCTACTCCGCCATCTTGGCTCCGCCCCCTCTAATCTTTTTTTCTAATCTAGTTTTCTAATCTAATCTCTAATCTTCAAAGTCCAATTCAGGCATCACCTTGTACATGAAACCTCTCCTAGCTGACCCCCCCACCCCCACCTTCTGATTCTAGCTCCTTTTCCTAAAAATTACTTTGTGTTTGTTAGGAATGTGTTTTCATAGACATGTCACCTTTCAAGAGACTTTCACTTTGGCTCGCATCTCTTGCCTAGCAGTGCCTGGCACAGAGGAGGCACTTCGTAAATGTTCATTGATTGATTTTAACTAGTTCTGTGCATTTTCATGAATGAGTCATCGTTTCTATGTAAGATTTAATAGTTGGTAGTCTCCATCTTAAAAAAAATGCTTAGTTTTATACTTAAAACCATACTTTATAATTAGTAAAGACGATAATGACATAGATGGCTATTAAAGTGTTTAGACTCTTTAGAGAACGTGTTTAAATTTGTTTTTGCAAATTTTGCATTATTTGCTACTGCTCGTTAATTTGTTGGTTTAAAACAAATTGGCTATTACAAAAATAAGCCAAGGAATACATTTATATAAACATTCCAAATGCAGATTCATTAAGAATGAAGTTCAAAATGATCACTGAGTGATTGTCATGTACCATGGAGCTTATACTTTTTCATTCCATTAATAAAATGGCTCTTGCCTTGTCAGTGTGAAACCATTCAGTATCAGTTGGCACTTATATTTTTGCCCAGTGTATTTCCTTTAAATTAGAAGTCTTTTTGCTTTACATTCATAGTTATTTATTATGTTTTCAGGAAAAGGTGAGGGGTTTCCATAGGATTTTATTGAGCCAATATTCTCCTACCTTGGCAGTTCAGAGGCAGTAATTCTTTTACCATCTTTTTACACAAGGATGATTAATGTACTTTTTTTTAAAGTGTCTAACAAAATAAAAAAATCACATCATCCTCCAAAGTAAGACCCTAAAAATCCTGTTCCAATATGTATGTAGGTATGTTTTTGTATATAAAAATACAGTGGACCCATCCTCATCCTGATTTTTCATATTTCAAAAGTGCTTTATGGTTTCTGGAAGTACAGATGGTCTTAGTGACCAAAAGACTGGGCTTAAAGTAGGAAGAGCTGGGTTTGGAGTCCTGCCTCTGACACATAAACTAGCTATGTGATCCTGGGCAATTCACTTAACATGTCAGTCCCTTAAGCAGTTCTCCAGGACTCCAAAATAATGTATCTAAATCACTGTGAAGCTTAAAGCACTATAGAAATATGAAGGGTTTGGTGGAGAGGGCTTATTTTGTTTTTGCTGCTACTATTACTGTTATTTTCAAAAAGTGAAATCACAATTCCTGACCAAATGACTAAATTCTGTGTGTATTTTAATAAATACCATCACTTAATTCACATGCAACTTTTCCCCTCAAATTGAAATTTTCTGATTGCATAGAAATTTTTAAAGTGTTAGTTATTTATTGTGCTTCATATTAATCTGTTAATGAGTTTAAGAATGAGGAGACAATTAGCAACAATGGAGAGAAAGTGTCTTTGGTATGCAAATACTGGAATTAGAGTTTATGTTTGCAGAGGAATTAAATATCACTACATTCAACAAAATTAATTTCTTATTGAATTTTTAAAATGTCAACTTCCATTTTTTATAGTCTAAAATCTAAGAAATTATTTATGGTTTTCTCAATTGATTTTTATTTAAATTAGGATATAAATTTTCTGTTTCAAAGTGTAAGCTATTTGAATCTAATTGACTCAGTCTTTGTGTGTGGTAACCTTTGTAAAAATTTCTCCGCTCAGACTACATTAATTTACCTTGAAGTTGACCCTTTGCACACAGATTATTTATATGAAATGGTATTCCAGCTTCATGTGAAAATGGGGAAGGAGTAAATTTAAGATTCAAACAAAAGTAGCTAGAGGGGAAAGGCCAGCTTCTAATGAATTCATCACACCAATGTGGAAAAACTAACTTGTGGGAATAATTTACCATTACCAGTATTCATTTAGCATTTTTTTCCCTTTTTATCCTACACAGACTGTTGGGTATTTTTTGGAAGTGTGCCAGAATCGGTAAGTGTCTCTTTTGTTTCCCACCAATCTGTCAGCTGGAAGTTATTTATCAACTTTTTAATATTATATATACATAAGAATCAGCTTTAAAAGTGTAGACTTCCCAGTTTGGTGCTTTTCTGTAAAAGTTTGCAAATATCCATAAAATTCTTTCTTGATTGGCATTTAAAACTATGGTATGTAGGGTACTGTATAAAATTTCATTAACAAAGTTGGTGGGCCTCATTTTTTCCAACTCAGTTATCTGATACTATGAAGTTAGTGAGAGCAAGATTCAGACATTTATAGTTTATTATTTTTCTATAATTTATTTCACATTACATACTATTTTAAATCATATATATTGTTAAGGTTAGGGAATATTGTTTTTTTATCACTCCACAGTGAAACATTATGGGAACAAGTAGCAAACATTTAGTAGTATATCAACTAAATCTCATGTTTTCATAGAGTAGCTATTTCTCATTGACTGTGGACAAAGCTGTCTTTTAGCTTCTTAAATGGGGTTTAATAAAGTCTTCAAAGGTCACAAATTTAGATTATTTTTCTCAAGATATAGAAAATAGGGGGCGACTGGCCCTGAAATCAGGAGGACCTGAGTTCAAATCCAGCCTCAGATATTTGACACACTTACTAGCCATGTGTCTTTGGGAAAGTCACTTAACCCCAATTGCCCCCCAAAAAAAACAAAAAAAAATTAAAAAAGATATAGAAAATATATTCCATTGAAAATAGTGACCAGTTGCTATAATTTATGCATTATTTTTTAAAGTATGGTTGTGCTGTTTAGGCACAGTATTAACACTACTGATTGTTGCTGAACTTGTCTTTTAATCATCTAAAGAAAACAAAATTTCTACATTTTATAACCACAAGAAATATATTCAGAAATGTGAGCTGTATTTATATATAGCTTCATTTATATTTTTTCTTTCCTGAAAGTCATTAACACTTAGCATAATCTTTTTCCTTCTCCTTTATTTTTTCTAGATCTAGGCTAAAAACATGAATTCACATGTAGGCTTTGAACCATAACTTTAAAAGTAAATTGTAGAATCAACAAGACATTTTCATTGCTTAAAATGCCACAATTTTGACTGTATCTAACTTTGGTTCCCAACTTATAAAGGATAGACCACTCAGAGACAATTGAAATGAGGACAAATAATGAAGAGGTTGAAAATTTAAAATTAAAAAAAGTAAAACCTATTGGGGTGTGTTGAAATTTAGAGAACCTTAGGAAAAAAAGGTTAAAGTTGGCATATATTTGAAGATAGGTATGGTATGAAAGATAATAATCAACTACTTATTCTTAGAGACTGCAAATTGAATGGCAATTTACTTTTGTCAGTGTCCACAGTTTTTCTTAGGCAAACTAAAAAAGTCATTGAGTATAACCAAAGGAAATAAAGTCAAAATAATGATAAGAAATTACCTCAATCACTGGTCATAGCTTTGAAAGCCAAAGTTAACTGACAACAAAACCAAGGAGATTAGGAGAAAAGAAAGTGAAAAGAAAAACTGGGAAGGATGAAGATGAAGAGGCTCCAAACACACTGCCTCTGAATAGGAGAGGGAAAAGCAGCTAGATCAGAATAGTAACCTAAGTGTACTCTCTAAGGGCAAGGAGCCACAAACATCCCACTTGCCTCTAATGACAGCATGAGTACAGATAGTACATAATCAGTGTTTTTAATAATGATCTGAAAATGCTAAATTATGGTCAGGGTATTCTGTTTACAAAGTCAAAAAGTTATATTGATCCTTTTCTGTTAGATATATCAATTGTTTCCCTATATACCTCACCCTTTCTTGCCTTGTTAGCATTCTTCCTTCCTAAAAAGAAAACAGTTAAACAAAGGCAACCCATCAATTCCTATATCTGACATCGTATATAGCATCCATCATCCATACTACCACCAGGAAAAGGGACAGTCTTCCTCATCTGCTCTCTGGAACCAGCGTAGGTCACTTCACTACTTTTTAGTAACTTTGTCATTCAATTTTACTCATTACTTATATCCTTCCCTTGGTTCTGCTTTCTATACTGTGTAACAGTTTATTCAGGCCCTCCCCTTTTTCTCCTAATTTCTCATATACATTGTTTAATGCTGTGTAGAAATAATCCATTGCTTTCATGCATTGCCACTTGTTCATTTATTCTCTTGTGGAGTACCTACTTGATTTCCAAGTATTCACTACCACAAAAAGTTCTGCCTAGAATATTTTGCTATTTTTGGAACATTTCTTCCTGTCGTTGACCTAAAAAGATTTTTTGGGTTCCGTTACAATATAAGATCATTGTAGTTAGGGATACTACTGCATTTTCCTTGTATCCCCATTGTTTAACAAAGTGCTTATTGGTTTATTGTGCTCTTAGATTAGGGAACACCCATATCAGTGAGATCACAGATCCCTGAAATACTCTGCGTTAATTTCAAAACACCTGATTTATAACTTTATCAATTGTCGATTTTCATCTGTATATCTTAAGTTTTCTCACCCCATCCTTTTTCTTTATATCCTTTTTTGCTGTGGAGAGTTGGTGTGGTATAGTGAAAAATTTTTGTGGATTTGAATTCCAGCTCAGTCCATTAGCTGTGTGACCATCATAAAATCACTCAACCTTTTTGTGACTCAGAAATATCTGTAAAATGGGTTTAATACTTGCAGTCTTAAGAGTGTGAGGAAAGTGCTCAATAAGTGTTAAAAAGTGTAATACCATATTAATGTGAGGTATTACTTTCTTCTTGGACTTCGCTTAATATTTGCCACTGTGAATCAAACAATTTGTAATTTTAACAAAATATTTAGAAATGGCAATACCAAAATATTGTTTCCTCAACTAGATGTATTCTTCTCTACACTCAGAAAATATATGTAAGCAAGGAAGCTTTTAAATGACAGAATGCACAGTCCAGGTCATCTCCTCATCTCACACGTCACATTACAACTGTTTTACATTCAGTTTGCACAGACCTAAAATCAGACAAGTGGTAACATGCTAACCATGTTCAGCCAAAAGATGTTTAACTCTACCACATGGCAGTCTCTTTTAAGAAAATTAAGAGCAGAAAAATAAAACCCATATGTAAATTATAATGTTCAGAATTGGAGGAGGAGGAGAAAAAGAACTTCCTCAAAAATTAATTTCTGACAGATGGAAAATTGCAGACAATATTAATTTCCTCAGTTATTTAAGGTTTAATAAAACTTTATACCAGATGATGACAGTATCTTACCATAATGGCAGAGTCTGATACTCTTGCTTTTGGGATCTATCACTGAAATTTGTTATATAAATGGTAGGCTTATTTGAGGATTTTTTTGTTTTCCACTGCAAAATATTCCATGTTTCTGAAAATACTGGACCCACAATATTTTTTAGGAGAAAGTTTCCAGTTAATCAGTAGGATTAGAAACTCTCTGCTTTAAACAATGTTCCTAGGCACAGGGTGAGGAACTTGTGGCCTTCAGGGTTCTCAGGTATGGCTCTTTGACTGAGTCCAAGTTTTACAGAACAAATTCTTTTATTAAGGGGCCTTGTTCTGTGAAGTTTGGATTCAGTCAAAGGGATGCTCTTGAGGACCTACAGGGCCATGTGTGGCCTAGAGGCTGCAGGTTCCCCATCCCTGTTAGGATGTAGAATCAATTAAATAATGTCAGACTGAAGACATTTTTCTTAGTCAGCAACCCTCAGCATTCCCTTCAAGAAAAAAAAGAACAAAACTTCTATCACCTAGGATTTCGATTCATCAGAAACAATACATTTCTCCTGTTCTGTGAGTGTTTTCATTAAACAGAAGCAAAGATATTTGCTCATTTCATAGTGTAGAGTAAGGAAAGTTTATTCAGGAAACTTTTGTGAATGACTTAAGCTATATAATAGAAAGTATTATTTCTAAGATTGATTTTTGTGTCCTTTTTGTCTTTTCATCTTTGACCTTTATATCAAATATATCTTACTAAAAATGAGGCTTAATTGACCACTTTTCTGCTTATTATTATCACCCATATATGCTTATATTTCCCATGGGAATAAGCACTCTCTAACAGGAAGTCATTCACATTTAAAAATACTTTTGCTAATGTATTGATTTCTCCTTACATCTTAACATTAGATTTTTCCTGTTACTATTTAGAACAAATAAATAGTTATACCATTCGTTAAGTCTAATTTAATGACTTCGACTTTCTTGTTTATCTTGAACCCTGTGCTCTCCACTGCAGTAATTTGTGCCTTTTCTTCCTAAAGACATCAAGAACTATAATATGACACAGCTTCCAAACTTTCAGGGCTCTCTATATTTAAAAACAAAAACATGTACAATAAGAAATAATTCTAATAAGTTTAAAAGTAAAGATAAGTCTAGGTGGCACAGTGAATAGAGCACTGGCCCTGGAGCAGGAGGACCTGAGTTCAGATCTGGCCTTAGACAACTTAACACTTACTAGATTTGTGACTTTGGGCAAGTCACTTAACCCTGATTGCCCTGCCTTCCCCCTTCCAAAAAGCCAAATAAAAAAAAGTAAAGGCAAAATTGTTGTAAGGAAGTTCATACTTGATTATATAGCATTTATGTATATGCAGTGGCCAAATCCTGCCTCTGACATTTACTATATGTGTAACCCTTATCATTTAATTAACCAGTAGTCATTTAATCACTTTCAATCTCAATTTTTCTCATCCCTACAACAAAGATTATCAGCTCCTGCCACACAGGATTCCACACAGGAAAGAAATGAAATAACACATGAGATAATTCTTTGCAAACTTAAAATTCTATACAAATACTGACCACTGCTTTAGGCCTCGGTTGTTTTCTTGAGCTTTATGCTTTGCTTCTCCAGGCAGAGGGTATGTGTCTTCCACTTTTATACTCCTTCCCGCATAGTGCCTGTTAGAATTATGTGCACATGTTTAACAATAAATGCCTGGTGAATCAAAGAAAATAAATAGCTTTATTTCTTTTTTTTTTCCAACAGGTGAACGAAAGAGTCCCTATGTAGCAGTATGCTGTATAGTAATGGCTTTCAGCATCTTGTTCATCCAGTAGCTGGAAAATGCCAGAATTTAATTGGTGTCAAATGTCTATAGATAAAGGACTTGCCTACAGAAAACAATGGGAAGAGTGATTATTGGCCCTTCCAGCTGTGTACCTTGACTGAAAGACTCTTGGCTGCTGTTCTCAGTTATATGTTAATGGACCAAGGTTGTTCTCTATAAATAACTTAGATGCAACTGTTAATGCCAGAATGGATTGATATCTGCTTAATGAGCGACCTTATTTATAATTCTGCCACTACAATGGCATTCTGTAAATGTCATTCTTTCATGTCACCTGTTGATCTACAGGAGGTATTTCTGTTGCATACAGTAGAAAGCAATCTTGGTAAATGATTGCTCAAGTTCCTTTCTATATGATTCAGGGGAAAAAATTATATCCTTATATGAGAACATTTCTATAATGACCTTTTTTATTTGAGAAAAATGGTTGGATATTATTACAAAAGGATTCATAAAAATTGCATTTGTATCTAATAATGCTTTAAGCATGTTTTCCCTGGCCAACTCAATTTGTACTGAGTTTTATCTGTAGCTTACTATATTTTCCAGCTTTATGAAGTTAGTCTATACAGTACACATACAGAAAAATTACTAAGATTGTATGTAAAAGTGTTACAAGAAAAGTATTGTTTTCAGATTCCATTACAAAAAAACATGAATTCTTATTGATTTTCTCATTTAGAGCAAAGAACTATAAAGAAAGTTTACTAGGGCATTTCCCTTTGAAATCTAGATCTACATATGTCTTAAGCTTCTATTCAAATACCTGCTGCTAAACAAAAAAAAAACATTTTAAAGATGAAGTGAACTAATTAGAACAATTGTGAAATGATGGTTCCTGTGTTTCATTGATTTGGATCTCAAGTCTTTAATAAACGAAACAGTTATTTTCATTGCCAGTAATTCAAACTGGTTGTTTTTTTTTTTTTTAACAAGACCTTGAAAATAGATTAATCGGGGCGGCTAGGTAGCACAGCGAATAGAGCATAGGCCCTGGAGTCAGAAGGACCTGAGTTCGGTTCCGGCCTCCAACACTTAACACACACAAACAAAAAAACCTAGCCGGGTGACCTTGGGCCCTCCAAAAAAAAAAAAAGAAAGAAAATAGATTAATTGACCTATACAATGTTTGTTTTTTTGTTGATTTTTGTTTTTGTTTTGACAGCTTGATCTGGTGTCTTTTAGATGTCTTAAGATATGTAACTGGTATATGCAGGTATTGAGCTGTATCAGATCCACTAATTTAGTTGTCTCTATTCTTAAAAATATTTGATACAAATCAACCTCAGATTGAACAAAAAAGAATAACATCAGTAACTTCTAAAACTTTTAAAATTATAAAAGTGCAATTTATGTACTATTTAAGAGTATGTATGTACTATTTTTATGAGTCTGAGGAAAAAGCAGAAAAGGAAATTTTCATGATGGGGTACACTTAATTCCTTTGTTTCAGCTGAAATTCAGTGAGTTTCAAAGTAGAGTTCAAAATGTGAAATATTTAATTATTTTAAGTGGGTTCCTTGTGTTGGCAGGTTGTAGACCAACTTAATAAAATTCTTGCTCAAATATTGGTGTGAACATATGTATAAATGGATTCATTGGGCATTAATTAGCTTCCATTGTTTGAGACCTTTGTTGCCCAGTTGTTTGGTCTAGATCTTACTGTATGTCAAATGAAATAATAAATCTCAAATCTGAGAAGGGCCGTAGAAAGCATTTAAAGTACATCCTTTCTTAATTTTACTTTGAGAATTGTGTCAGAATACTTTTACTAAATTAAAAATTGTCCTCTGAAGAAAATTTTAGTCATACTTTTCAGCCATTCTACTCAACAAAAGGTGAAAAAACTTGTATGGTTTTTTTATATATCCAGAAAAGGTCTGAAAAGTTATCATTTATAGAACATTATTTTCTTTTGTTTTCCATTTTTAAGTTAATTTTCAAGAGGGAAGAAAGTCATGGAAATAAAATCTTTTATAAAAAATTAAATATTGTCCAGTTGATGTCTTGTGTTGGCAGCTATTCTTGATTTAGTGGGGAGGGGGCACCACCTTAAACCATGAATGTTAGGAAGCATTTGAGGAAAGCTTATTATATAGGAGGGTTTTTCCGGTGATGGGGAGGGGAATTGCTTTTTTTCATTTAAAGAAAAAGATAAGTCCTATAGTAGACTGTCAGTGTATTGATTTGTATTACATTTTTGGCACATTGGAGACTGGTTAGAAGTGATCTAATCTACTTCAGATAGGGAATCAAGTTGAGATCCCTTTCTATTTCCTGATAATTGTATCACTGGATCAAGGATTTATGGGGTATTTAATTCAATAAACCTTAAGCACCTTCTAGTACACTAGGAGAGATATAAAGATTAACCAAGATGGGGCTCCTGCCCTTATGAATTTATTAACAGTGATATGGTTTGAACACACACATAAACATGCACGCAGATTTGTTACAGAACATCTGGGTGTATCAGTCAGTAAACATTAATTAATCATCTACTATGTGTCGGGCACTGTGCTGAGCACTAGGGATACAAAAAGAGGCAAAAGATAGTCCCTACCCTCCAGGAGCTTATAATCTAATGGGAATGGAGTACTGCAGTTTGGCTAGAACCACCAAGTACACAGTTATTAGTGATAACAGGTTAATATCAATAAGCTCCTTGATTTTAATAACAATCCTTTTTAAAATCTATATCCATAGCACCTAGTTTGTCCATATGTAGCAGGAGATTATTTTGAGTTGTTCGTTTTGAGGAATGAAATAAGGGATTTTTGCTGAGAAACAGGTTTTGTCCTCTTTTAGGATAGTTAAATTGCCAATTGTAAAATTATCTGCACTATAAAACTCTGAATAGTTGTCATTTAGCTTTTTGAGACTTAAAAAAAAAAACTAAAATCCTCCAAAGGCTTTCATAGAGTGGGGTTAGAAGTTGGAAGATCACTATAGACAGTTGCCTCTGAGGCACTTGTTTTATTTTGGATTATTAGGGAATAGGAGTAGAAAGTAGAGGAAGAGACAGAATGCTATGGAAAACATTTGTGGCAACATTTGACCATCACTGTGTGGATGCTGGGCAGAGTGGGAGGCAGCTTATTTCCTATACTAGCCATTCCTGTGCCTTATGTTTCAAATGAATATAAGCTTATATGATTTTTTTTTAATGCTGAAGATCCTCTGAAAAGCAATTAGCATTTTCTTTCATGTGTCCTTAAAACAAGGATGCAGTTTTTTGTTGTTTTTATTTTTTAACCCAAAGGACAAAGTGGACTCTTTGAAACCCACAAAGGGTGCCTTCTTTTGTTTTTCTGGGAGAGTGTAAATGTGAATTGAGGACAAGTCCATTCTATAAATAGATTCAGCTCTGACAGCCATTCTATCCTTTACCTGAAGTATATTGTACGGATTGGGGATGTGACTGGGAGAGATGGCAGCAGAAGTAGGATATATGAACCTGCACCCCAAGGATCCTCTGTATGCTCCTACCTCTTGGAGTTGACTGTGACACTAGATAACACATTGGATGTGGTACCTGATCTGGAGTCAGGAAGACCCAAGTTCAAATTTGGCCTGAAGACACAAGCTGTGATGCAGCTCAGGTCACTTAGCCTGTTTCCTCATTTATAGATAGATGATAGCATGTCTCTGCTGTAGTTTGAATGTTTGACAGTTCAGCTCCAGAAAGGACTTCTTTGTCAGGTACCTTATCTTTCCTGATAATCTTCAAAGTCTTGCCAAGACAATTTAAATGGAGGTGGATTGTAAATAAGTTCCACAAACTGGAGTAAAAGAACTTGATTTGGAATCAAAAGACCTGATTTTGAATCTGGGATCTGTTACTTAATATCTATATGACCTTGGGCAAGCAGTTTCACTTTTGGACTTGAGTTTCCTTACCTGTCAAATGAGGACATTGGACTTTCAAAGATCCCTTCCATGTTCTCAATCCTGTGATCCATACTGATTCAGGATAATAAATCCTAAGGTTTGCAGATCACTTCATACCTTATCTCATTTGATTTCACAACAATCTTGGGAAGTGTGTCTTACAGGTATTATTTTCCCTGTTTTATAGGTAAGGAAACTGAAGCACAAGAGACCATATGTAAATTTAAATCTCCATGACTCTTAAGGTCTAGCACTATCCACTATTTTGTATTGTTTTGCAATACTATATGCAAAGTACTTTGTTAAGTTCTAAGGCTACAGAGTGAAGGTTACACAAGCAAATGTGACTTCATGGAAAATCATGAATACCTGAGCGTTTGTATTTCATATCTACATTTTGGTTCCCTGAAGAAAATGAAAGATGAACATAATAATCCCTTCGATCAAATAATATAGCTTTTTCAAGAACAGGTTTTTTCATAGCACTTATATTATTCTTCATTTGCTGAGTAAGCTCTTTAGAAGCCAACCTGCATAATTTGTCTTTTCTTTTATTAAATATTTTTAATAACTCAGTTTTCAATCAGGCCCCTCCCCCAGTCCATTGAGAAGGCAAGCAGTATGGTATTTACACATGTGAGGTCATGCAAAAGCATTTCCATATTAGCCATGTTACAAAAAAAGCAAGAAAAATAGAGTTAAAATAATTTACTTCAGTTTGCACTCAATTCATCAGGGTTTTTTTTTTCTTTATCTGGTGGTGGATAGCATTTTTCATAATGAATTCTTTGGAATTGTCTTGGATCGTATTGATCTATCATTTTTAGCTCATGATACCTAAGATTTACATGCATGTATAAGGTTTGCAAAGTGCTTTCATGGGTATCATTTGATCCTCACAACTATTTTACAGATGATCAAACTCAGGTTGAGAGATTTACTTACCAAAGTCACACAGCAGTAAGTGTCTGAGACAGAACTCAAAACTCTGGTCCCCCAAGTCTAGTACTTAATCCACTGTGCAACTTGGCTGTGTAATATCAGTTATTATTATAATAATTAATGGTGCTCGCTTCGGCAGCACATATACTAAAATTGGAACGATACAGAGAAGATTAACATGGCCCCTGCGCAAGGATGACACGCAAATTCGTGAAGCGTTTCATATTTTTATGAGGATGGGATCTGCTGAGTAAAAGGAAAAGTATGGGGGCTGCGATAATTTTTTGTTTCCCAGTTGTGGTAGCTGTGATTCTGTGGAGCCATGGAGCAGGAGAGAAGAATGGCCTGCATGCTGACTTCACTGAGCTGAGAGCAGGAATGGTGAGCTGCCTGCTTGGGAGACCTGTGGAGAAGCCAGGAGCTGCTGCCTTCTGCTGGAGGAGAAGGAACCCAGGAGTTTGGAGTTTAGCCACAGGACAAGATACGGACTGTGTGGCAAAGCAGGGGCACTGAATGTGTTTCCTTGCTGCATCCCACAGTTTGGGACCCAGGGGCAGGATGGACTTGTGACTGGTGGGTGGGGTGAAGTGCCATGGACCCCAAGGACCCCACTTTGGTTTTGTTGCCCAGCCCCCTCTCTGGACTTGAAAGCAGGGGCTGGAGCAGTGTTATGGGAAGGACACCCCCCTCCTCCCAAGAGAACTTTATGTGATAATGCTTTGTATTTTGTGAATTGATGTGAAAATGCAATGTACTTTGTTTAAGACCCAGTGGCCACTTTGGTAACTTTAGATGTACCTTGAAAATATGGCTTAAGAGATGGTTAGTGCTAATTGAAATGTAAATTGTCTGTGCTATGAGCATACTTAGTAAGACTTTACTGAATAAGTGACTGATTGTACTTTGAGATATTGTTACAGATAAGAGACTAATTGAGTTAATCAAGACTTTGCCCCTGAGTGGAAGACTTGTACTTTGAAAACTGATGTAACTGATTGAGTTAAGAGTGACTATTTTTTTATTTTACTGATAAGTGACTGAGTTAACATTTGCCCCATGAGTGGAAGACTTGGACTATTGTATTTTGAGATTATATTGTGATTTTCTTATGTACCTGGAAAATGTGACCTAAGAGATGTTTAGTGCTAATTCAAATGTAAATTGTGTATGCTATGGGCATGAAAGATCTTGGGGCCGAATGTAATGGAAATGCAAATTTAAAGATCTTCCCTGCCCCTAGCTTAAGTGCACCTGGAGCCTGTGGTGGGAGGCTTATTTTTCAGGAAAGCCCACACCTTGATACTTTGTGATTGGGCAGTGGGTCCAGAAGGTTGTTAAATTCTCTGAGCCAGTGGAAGGCTATATAAACCCTGAGGAGAGGCTTTGCTTTGGGGCTCACTTTGAGAAGTGTTGTGTGATTTGACCAGATGAGATTCTGGGAAGCTGTTGTTGAGAGCCCCCCGGCTTTGAAAACCCAGATGTTGATGCTTCCCTCTCTGGTAACTGTGATTTGGTATTGATATAATGGTTGGACAGTTTGGAAGCCTATTTGATCTGTAAGTTCTGTAACTCTGAAGTTTGGGGGTGCTGACCTTTTTCCCCTGAACTGGGTAATGTGTGTTTGTTTGATTAAGGTAAGCTTGTTAACCCAAAAAAAAAAAATAATAATTAATGAACATTATTGATTTCTATTGGCATGTGGGAAGCATGTGCAGTATGGTGGAAAGAGTAGCAGATTTTGAAATGAGACTGTGAGTTCATATCTCACATCACCCATGCCACATATCATTTACGTAAGCATATTTAATGTTAACTTCTCTGAGGGCCCTCAGTTTTCTCAACTATAAAATAACAGGTTTGAATTAGAAAGCCATTAAGATCCCTAGGAATGAAAAATGTATGGTTCTCTGAATCAGGATTATAGGATTAAGAACTTGGAAAGACCAATGTCCTCATTTGACAGAAAAGGAAACTCGAATCCAGAAGGGAAGCTGCTTGCTCAAGGTCATATAGATAGTAAGTAATAGATCCCAGATTTAAAATCAGGTCCTTTGATTCCAAATCAAGTTTTCTTACTCCATCATTACTGAACCACTTCCATTTGAATTGTCTTAGGAAGACTTTGAAGATCACCTCATAAGATAAGGTACCTGACACTGAGATCCTTTCTCAAGCTGAACTGCAAGCCAAGCATTCAAGTTCTACTACAGAGAGTCCAACTCTTGATGGACTGTTCATGTTGTTTGAGTGCCAAATGTACATTTGACTAAAAGACTATTTTATGGAGAATTCGCACAAGGCAAGTGCTCACACAAAGGTCAAAATAAGCAATACTAGGACACTCAGGCTATCTCTGAAGAACTTTAGTATCTATTGGGAAACATGGGAAACACTGGCACAGGATCATTCTGCATTGCATGCCTGCATCAAAGAAGGTACTATGCTCTATAAGCAAAGCAGAATTATGATAGCTCAATAGAAATGTGAAATATACAAATTTAGAGACATCTCCCTCCCAAATGATCTTAGAGACTACTTGTGCCCAACCTGGGTAGAGCCTTCCAAGCACTTATTGGTATGATCAGCCACAGCTGGACACACTATACATTGAACCCAACATTGTGATGTCATTTTGGTCCTCTTCAAACACAAAGGACAAACAATAGCAATACCACTACCTCTGAATCCCAAAGTCAGGAAAAGGAGAAAGAGGAAAATGACTCAAATGTACAAAAATAATTATAGCAGCTCTTTATGGTGGCAAAGAATTAGAAATTGAAAGTATACCCCCATTGAGAGAATTAAGAGGATCCCCATCAATTGGGGAATGACTGAACAAGTTGTGGTATCTGATTGTGATGGAATACTATTGTGATATAAGAAATGATGAGAATAACTTCAGAAAAACTTGGGATGACAGATGAACTGATGTGGGATAAAATGAGCAGAACCAGTTTACTGTACACAGTATCAGCAATATATTAATAATCAACTGTGAAAGACAGTTACTCTTATCAATGCTCATTTTTCTATCCTATTTCTTGACTGACTTTTATGTTAAAGTTGGGTTTTGCTCATTTGGTTGGGGAATTAGGGGTAAGGAGGAGGTGGCATAGCACTGTCCTAAGCTTCAGGCTTTTTACATGCTGTTTTCAGGGCTAGTTCTTGAGTTCTGTATGTTTTTGGTGTTTCCAAGGTGGTATGATCCCAGGAAAGGTGGGGTCACTACACTCCTGGTCTGTGTTCTTGTCTTTACACAGAAAGGGCCCTTCCTCCCCTATAGCCACAAACACTAATGCTTCTCTCTGCCCTGAACCATCTCTGAATTCCCAACGTTGCTACTGCTATTACATGTACCTCGAAGTCCCATGGCGACAACATCTTGTGCACTCCAGACCTGTTTCCACTGAGCTGTCACAGACCTCCCCTAACCTCCTAAATTGTCTTGGACTAGAAAAAAATCTCACCCCAACATTTTTGTTGGCTATACTGCCCCAGTATTCAATTTGACACATTTTAAAGTTGTTTGGAAAGGTATGTTGGGAGAATTCAACTGGGTTGTTGCCTCTCCAAAGTCACCCTTTTAACACTTGTATTAATGCGGTCCCAACCTGTCTAATTTGTAAAGAATACAACAGCAGCACATAAGTTTTGCTCTTCAACTGAGTTTAACTTTTAAATCTGTCTGTTTAGTACTATAATAAAAAATGAAATAGTCCCTGTCCTCAAGGCACTTTTTCTCAGGAGAGACAATAAGTTCATTAGTATATGTAAAATATATACCCCAAAATACAAGGTAATTTTTGGCAGGGAGGCACAGTGGTGAAGATGAGGAAGAGCTTCATGTAGAAAGTAATACTCTCCTAATTAATAGCTGAGACCCAATCAATACCTGATCAATCAACGTCCATAAGTCTTCTTGGGTATATGAAAGAAGTTACAGGCTATCTTGCAATAATTCTAAACATTTGTGTTAGCTTTTGACATTAATCTACTAAACACATTACCAGATCCCACAGGGGAATAAAAAGTGAAAAACCTGGAGAATAACATAAGCTTTTTTACCCAGAGCCCACTCATTGTTTTTTAGCATTCTGCAAATATTACATTCTTTTTTTAATATTGCAGTTGTTTTAATTAACCAACATCAGCCTTCTTACTCTCCCAACTCATCCCTCAGTTGAGAACACAAAAAAAGGCAAAACCCATTACAAACATGTATGATCAATCAAAATAAATTTCCACACTAGTGTAGCACTAATGTAATATTTATAGTACACGATAAAGACCATGACTATAAATGTTGCATGACATTCCATTGCAAAATATAACAGATTCTCCAGGTAGAGGACAGAACTGAGGCATTTATTTAGACACCAGAAAACCAAATCCCAAAACCAGTAAGCCTATTCCATCATAGTACCAAAGATATTAAGAAGCCATAATAACATTGAGAGCCACAGCATCCTTTAGCCTTCCCACAAACCAATACAAGATCGATATTTACTCACAAACCTCTCTATCTCCTCACCTGAGCCTCCTTTCTCTCCCACCATCTCTCTAGCTCTGATTCCCAGCTTCCTGTGGGCTTTGCTTCCCGAAAGCACACTCCTCCCACCACAGGCTCCATGTGACTACATTCATCCTGTCAGAGGACAGAGTTTATTTTCATAGCAGGGAAGCTTCCTCTGGGCTCTGCTCCACCCTCTATCAAATTCCCTCCATCACAGGCTCCATGTGATCACATTCAGTCTATTGGGGGAAGAGTTTGCTTTCAAAGCAGGGGAGGTCTTCAAACTCCCCCCTAGATCCCCCCTAAGGGGCAAGGAAGATCTTCAAATTCCCATTCCCATTATAACTAGCCTTATTAAAAAAATAATAATAATAACAATTTGTCCCATTCTGAGCCCTTCACCTTTCTATCATGAGGTAGGTAGCATGTTTTATTGTTTCTCTGGAATCTTGATTGGTCATTATGCTGGTGTGAGATCAGCACAGTAGCATCCCAACACATTCATACATATACCATAAAATGTTTGTTCATATTCCAATTTATGGATACCCCCTCAGATTCCCATTCTTTGCCAACTCAATGAGCTATAATTTTTTTTCATCTTTAGAGTTTGTTTTACTTATGACTAATTTCCTTTTATCTACTCTATGTGAAATGTATTTCTGTACCCAACTCTGTATGTAGTCTTTCTTCTTTTGATCAGCTCAAATGAGAAGGAAAGCATCTATTAACTTCAGCAAACAATATATGTTCAATTATATAATGTTGCTGACTGATAACCTTCTGAATAATATAGTTTAACCCATTCATTGGCAAAGCTATAATTATAACCCAAAGATACCATTTCTAGTCAAATGTTGCATGTAAAAGCAATCTGTAAGCTCTGAAAAATCCCAGAGAGGTGAGGGCAATTATTATATAGAGATCATATTTGTCATATATCTCAACTGCTTATTTTGTGCTAGAGTGACATTTTGAAAATTACATAGCCACATGGTGAATTTTAATTAGTTAAAAAGTGGGCCAAAAATTATATCTGTAACTATTCAAGTAAGGGTTAAAAAGGTAGAAACATATCTTGATTAAAAAGCACAGTAAGGAGTCACCTACTCTGAGAATGAATTACTGAGGGCCTTCCAATTTCCTAATCAGATGAGCGTTTGGTTTTGGGGTTGGTTTTGAGTTGTTTGGGGGTTTTTTGGGTTTTTTTTTTTTTTTTGGTTGGTTAAAAAAATTCCTTTCTTTTGAAATAAGCTGGGAATGGGAAGTTGTCTCCACCTCCATCCCCTCCACCCCCATGCATCCCTTTGTGTTCATTACTAACCAAGGTCAGATTTGGTTTTTTGAGGGGGTTTTGGTTTATTTTGACTTTAGGAGAATGAATCTCTGCAGCTTAATACATTGCTGTTTCTTTTAACAACTTTTCAAACCCAAATAGGTTGGATTGTTTCCCAAGTGATGTGGAGTCCTAATTTCTCCAGCAGTGGTTTAAATCTAGTTCAGAGTGTGACAGTCATTAATTGCTCGCAATTAGTCTCTACTCTGTTATTGGTTACTAGTATTCATATACAAAAATAGACTCTGCCAAGTAATTCTCATTTTCTATCCTGATTCACCTGGATGAGCTATGACAGCAAGGACCATGCCAATGCTCCAGGTAATCCAGCCAGCCAAGTGACATGGTCCCTTTGAGAAATGGGTGAAGCTTGTGTTGATATTTTCCTGGTTGTTTGGTTTAATGCTAGTAAAGAGCTTCAGCCTTTCCCAGCACTGAATTCTGGTTCTCAGTAAAGGCTACTCAAGTAAGTTGTCATACATACTATCACTGAAGTCAAAATAATAATTAATGTGTATTTCTAGTTGGGCTCTGATCCTAGAAGATATCAAAATATAAATGGGGGAGGAGAACTGACTTTTTCTTGTGATTAGAGGAAGAATTACAGTGTAGAGCAAAAGACAACTTAGTACCCTTTAAGAGAAGTGTAAACTTTTCCCCTACTACTAGTAGGGGGCCCACATTTCCAACTCAACAGGTAAATTCTATCTGTTAATAACTTTATCTAAGATGATGTAATTTAACATAAACAAAAAGACATAATCCTGTTTCCAATTCAAGCGGTTTACTTGGATAACATCAACTATCAATATCTTTACCTGTGAAAAACAATTTAAAAAATTAACTTGGAGAAGAAAGCGAACCCCTTACACTAATCAATCCTCTTCCTAACCCCTGTGGCTGACGTCATGGAGGGTAGATGAACTAAAAGCATCATGTGCCACCGCAAGCTCCATAATACCTGGCTACAATCCTCTTGGCCACAGAAATGGCAAGATCCACAAGCATATATTTATCGAAAGATTTCCATTTTTGTCCCTCAGTAGCAACCAATGAATTATAAACTATAAAGCAATTATGAACTACTTTGAAGAAGAATAAATTAGGAAAATGTAAGAAGCCTAGAAGAAGAAAAAACCTAGGAAAAAATAAAACCTCAAAATAGGCCATGATTCAATCAGGAAAATATATTTTAACAGGGATAAGGTCAAAGTTAGAAAGATTCCTGCATTGTTGTATATGGAAAGGCTTTCTGATAAATGGGACACAGAAGGAAAAAATGAGCTGAGAGGCATGAATGATTCCAAGGGTTGTCCTTGAAGCCAAGTTAAAGGTCATACAAATACTCAGAATGGATTGTTGACATCATTAGTCAGCACTCAGGACAAACGAAAATCTAATAACCAGAAGTTAGAATGTTTTTATATTCAGTTTGAGGTTATTATCAAGTAGAAAGCACAGTTGTTATTTTCATTCAGTATTTCACTGATTTATTAATTTATGACATTCACAAACTAGACAAGGACCTTAAGTCTCAGAAACCAAGCAGAGAAACCAGTCCTGTAAAACTAGCCTGTGACAAGTGGGAAATAGAGCTACAAACTATATGTAAAAAGTGTTCTTCACTGACCCACAATAAAACCTGCTTATTCTTCAGGAAGCAAAAATATAGAAGGGTGGATCCTTCTTAAAAACTCTTCTGAGTAAAATGAACTTAACCCAATCAACATTACAAGGAGCACCAGGCCCCTTTGATTCTCTCTGCTAATGGGCAACCACACCATTAAACATTTTGCATTTAGTGCTTTTAGCTTTCTCAAAGAAATGAGGAATGGGCCATGAAGCCCAAATGACTTTCACATGACACCATGCAGTTTCTGCCTCATAAACCAAATTACCTCATGGACCTGGCAATTCCATTCTTCCAAGGTTTTGTATGTCTACAATAAACACTTTTTTTATATTTAAATCGTATGTATTAATCTCCATAGTAAAAATAAAAATCAATATACAAGTTCTCAATCAAGTTATGATTTTCCACCAAATGTTCTCTAATCCAAAATCATATGAGAAGGAGAACCAGTTTTCAAATTTTCCCCTACCTAGATGGATTTCAAAGAAAAGATAGCATTTATACTTAAACATTATATAAATATACATATATACTTATAGGTACACTATTTGTAGTGTAGAACATCACAACTAAAGATTAAATTCTACAAAGTATTAATGACAAATTTATTTTGGGCTTTCTGTCTATACTCCTATTACCAAAAGTGATCATTTAATTTAAAATTATTGATTTCAAGTCCTTAGTAAAAGAAAGATGTTTGTATTTTGTAAACATATTCGCATGTCACAAGACATGCATGTCACACCAGAGTCAAGTATATTAAATATTTTCTTCTCATGATAGCTCCAGTCAAAGAAGACTAATTAAGCCAATAATTAGTCATAAAAATGTAAACAAGAAAGATGAGTAATAAATTGTGAAGGTTCTTTCTATAAATTTCACATAGCTATCTTTTAGGCATATATATTGTCATAAGGAGGCATGATCTGGTCCAAGAATCATCACACCCTCCATAAGGCTCACAAAGAGAACTGTGTACAATATTATGGACAGCTATATACTCACACCATCTGTGCTAAATCGTGAAAGAAATATATTCTTAGGGGAAAACCAGTGGAATAGTTTCATAGGATAAATTAGTGCTTGTCTCTAATATCAGGAATGAGTTTTCAGTGGAGCTCCTTAGAGGCATTTACTATTCACAGAAATTTACATCAGGCATTCAGCAAAGGCTGTTAGATTACTTCTGTCCCTTTGAGGTATGGTACCATATTCAGAATCCTTGAAGATTACACGTGGAATCTACTTGTATGTCCCTGAATTGCAGAATTCCAATATGGAAGGGATCTCAAAGACCAGTTTAGAAAATTCCACATTTAAAACAGAGTCCCCATTTCAACAGTGCTGGCAAGTTTCACTTGCTTAAAGATGTCCCACAGTGGGGAAACCACCACTTTTCCAGGCAACCCCATTCCACTTTTGGATAGCTCCAATCTTTAAGAAAACTTTCCCTTGGGGCAGCTAGGTGGTGCAGTAAGAGAGCTCCCTCGCCCCCCTCCCCCCCAGTCAGGAGGACCCAAGATCCCTTGGGCCTCAGTTACTTAGCACCCACACATAAATAACTAGAACCTTGAGCAAGTTACTTAACCCCAATTGTTTAAAAAAAAAATTTCCCTGCATTGAAGTTGTCTGTTCACATGCAATTTCTGTCCATTGTTCCTAGTTTTGCCCTCTGGGGCCAAACAGAAGAATTCCATCCCCTCTGTCTCCAAACAGCCCTTCAGAAATTTAAAGAAGATTATCACATCTCCCCTTGAGTTCTCTACCAATTAAATATCCTCATTTCCTTCAGCTAATGTTTGTAGTATTCACTATTCTGGGAATAATCTTCTAGACATCAACTTATTTGTCAATATCCTTCCTACAAGATGGTGCCCAACTGAACACAACACTCCAGATATGGTCTATCCAAAGCAAAATACAGCAAAACAATTGCTTTCCTTGCTCTGGATACTGAATCTATTAATAAATCCTGAAAGGACAATAGCTTTCTTGAAGATCATATCCTAATGTTACTGTGTTGAGTTTGTAGCCCACCGAAATCATCAGGTCTTTTAACTACATTGCCAAGGACTTTTATCTTCTTATAAACTGCTTTTCACCTCATTGGATACTGGTTGTACCTGGAGGTATCTAAACTTGTTTTTATTAAAAGGATTATTTGTTTGAATGTCCAGCCTCCGAGGGATCAATTGCACCAGGTGTGGAACTCCTGGAATATGGAACAGGGCAAGGTTTGTGTGGAGGATAGAAAATTGTTTCTCTAAAATGCATAGTGTAAAACCTTCTAAAGGAAATATAGCTCTTGTTATCATTTAGCCTGATATCTATTTGTTCATAGCATAGATTCTTTTTTTTTATAATTGCAAGCAATGACCACATCTCCCCATTTAAAACAAGATGGAGAATGGCACTTTCGTTTGGTAAATATGGGACTATTTAGAACAGGGATAGGGAACCTGTGACCTCAAGGCTACATCTGGCCCTCTAGGTCTTCAGGTGTGGCCCTTTGACTGAATCCAAACTTCACTGAACAAATCCTTTTATTAAGGATATTATAAGAATATAATTTGTTCTGTGAAGTTTGGATAACATCAAAGTGCTACACTTGAGGACCTAAAGGGCTACAATGTGGCCTCAAGGCTACAGATTCCCCACCCCTGATCTAGACCAAAGGTAGAAATTTAATTTACTTTTGTCAGCCAAACTGTAGGGATAAAGATTGGCACACTCAGCCACTACCCATCATCATCTCTTCATGTTTTCTGATCAAGATATTTTCTGAATATTCCCTTGTGATGTTAATAGTCCCTAGTGTACCTTGCAGGAGAAATTCTCCTAATTACCACGGCTTAATTTGGATTGCTGCTCCCAGGTGAAGGGCATGGTCCATCCTTCTGGACTTTCTCCAGAATCTGTGCTAGCAAAGGCTAGCACATAATCCAATTAATTATATTTTGTCTAGACAAAGCAAATTCTTTATTAAAGTGTAAATTATAAATTAATCTCTAATTGCTAACCTTTATTTCTGATGAAAAGATAAAATTTATAGGCAGGGTTGAAAGAAATATTGTGCCTCTCCAAATAGACCTTTCTCCCTTGTTTATTTTGAAGCTCCACATGGCTGCTGCCAATATTAATTACCCTATAAGATACTTTTTAAAAATTAAACATTTCTTATTTGTTTTTTGTAAATATTTTGTTATTTATATTTTTAATCTTTTCCCCCTTTGTATTAATCTCAACTTCTTTTTACAGGAGGATATTGATTTCAATACTCTCAGAAAGTGTTTGTTATATTTGGGCTCATTGGTCCTAAGCTGTCAGTTTATGCACTTTTTTCCTGCCCTGTGAATAGCAAACAGTAATACTGTTTTCTCCTGTGTGACTCACCTAAAATGCTGTCTCAGTGAACAGTTCTGGATCCTCTCCTTTCTTGAAGCTGAAATTACTCATTAATCTTTTATTTCTTAATAGAATGAATATCGTTGCTTACCTCTGAGGTGTCTTACAATGTAACCACCTGTTTCTTAAAGGTATGTCTATTTTATTTTCCCTGAAGAATTAAAAATATGGTTGGATGGAAGTTTTTGTTTTTTGTTTTTGTTTTTTTTAAAGCAATTGGGGTTAAGTAACTTGCTCAAGGTTACACGGCTAGTCATTATTTATGCGTGGGTACTCATTTTCTGAGGCCGGATCTGATCTCGGGTCATCCCAACTCCGAGGCCGGCGCTCTTACTCACTGCGCCACCTAGCCGCCCCTTTAGGGCAATTGGGGTTAAGTAACTTGCCCAAGGTTACTGGATGGAAGTTTTTGAACAGAGACGTCAATAAGTTCTGCATATCCTCAAGTATGTAGAATATAAAATTAGAGAATGTTAAAACTGGAAACTATATATATATATGAAGAGAGAGCATGTGCATCTCGTCCAAATTCTTCATTTTACAAGGGAGGAAAGTGATTTTAGTAAGTGATATACATAGACTGACATTGTTTATGACTGGAAGAGCTAGGACTGAATCTGCATCTTTTTATTCATAGGCCAGTATTGTTCTCATAATACAATGCATCCATGTACAAAAACATGTGGTGCTATTATGCTACAAGGAGCCATAATCCATGAATCCTTAAACCATATCATTAACAAAATATTAGCATATCCTGGGCACATTCTGGACTATTTTAGGTTGTGTTTTAGCCAAGCCTCAAAGTCTTCTACTACTATCACATAAATAAATTGTCAACTTGTGAGTTGCTTCAGAACATTTGCAAACTGCCCAAAGCACTTGTCAACATTGCCAAAGCCCACCCACAAGAAGTAGCTAACCAGACACTGACTGGCAAAAGCCAATGCCAGTATCCCCTTCTTTGAACACTACCTCACTCCCTACCCCACTCTAGCTGTTGAACCACAGGAAAGGCCCATCTTTAGTCTGCCTTTCCTAAGCGATACAGACTCTGCAGATCCTGAAAATTATCTATAACCTAGGTCATTTGGGGGATTTACTTACTATAGGGGCTTCTTCACATTTTTTGGTCATGGAACCCTTTAGCAGTTTGGTAAAGCCTATGGACCTTTGTCATAACAATGTCTTTAAATGCATAAAAGAAAATTCATAGAATTGTAAAGGAAACAATTTATATTGAAATACATCCCTCAGAATACTCAAAACAACAAAAAACCAAGTTCATGGACCCAGGTTAAGAACCCCTGACCTCAGAGGTTTTTATTACCAGAAGGATGTGCTAATTATACATTCTTACCTAGAGCAGCAGCATGCACAGCGCCCTGGTCTCTTCCCTGAGAACAAGATTCTAGTAAGGTTCCAGTGTGTTAGTATCAATATTTAACCCAAGGGAAAAAAAAAACATTATGGACCAGATGTTAAATTGTATAAACATAGCATAAAACTATTCTTCAGTAAAGGGAAATTTAATTTAGTCCTCCACAAGAGGAAAACACAAACAAGACCATATAATGATGTTTCTCTTGATACTAGAACTTTAACAGCTGGGCTTTCCATATGGAATATGGGTCACATAACTCAGAAGTGAAGCAGCAGAAGTTAGAAGAAATACATGATAGATAAACTTGGGTACTGGACATATCATACCCAACGGAATTCCAAGGAAATATGTGGTCATTGGGAGGTATTGGTGGCTTGAAATGAGCATCACCAAGATATTTTATGGGAACATTATAAACACACACAAACCAAAACCAACTTCTGAATTCACAGATCTCTGATCCTGCTAAAATGGTTTGCCTCCCTTTGGAGAAAAATTAAGATGCTGCTCTTCAGAGAAATTAAGGTCCCTAAAAGATCTCCAGTCAAGGCAACTAGGTGGCACAGTGGATAGAGTGCCAGGCCTGAAGTCAGGAAAACCTGAGTTCAAATTTGGCCTCAAGCATTTCCTGGCTGTGTATAAGCTTGCCTTAGTTCCTTATCTGTAAAATGAACTAGAGAAGGGAATGACATATCACTCCAGTATCTTTGACAAGAAAACTTTTTTTTAAGCAATTGGGGTTAAGTAACTTGCTCAAGGTTACACGGCTAGTCATTATTTGTGTGTGGGTGCTCATTTTCTGAGGCCGGATTCAATCTCGGGTCATCCCAACTCCGAGGCCGGTGCTCTTACTCACTGTGCCACCTAGCCACCCCGACAAGAAAACTTCTAATGTGGTCATGAAGAGTTGGATGTGACTGAACAACAGAAACAAAAATTATCTTTAGTCGCCCTCCCTATTCCATCCCTGACTGTACCTTTTCAATTAGAGATGGAAACTGAGAAAACGCGCTAATAGCTGGCAATATTTGTTTTTAACCTGAAATTAGCAGTGATTCAGAAATCCTGAATTTGATTTGCTAAGCTTGCTTGGACTTTTTTTTCTTTTGCTTTTTGGAGGGCAGTTGGAGTTAAGTGACTTGCCCAAGGTCACATGGCTAGTTTTTGTGTTAAGTGTCTGAAGCCAGATTTGAACTTAGGTCCTCCTGACTTCAGGGCCGGTGCTCTATTCACTGTGCCACTTAGCTGCTCCCCCTTGCCCCCACCTCTCCCGTTATACTTTTCAAGGCGAAAGAGAATGGTAATGATAATATTAGCTAGTATTTACATAGCACTTTAAGGATTGCAAAGCATTTTACAAATATTATCTCAGTCTGTCCTTCCAACATCCATGGCAGATAGGTGTTATAATTGTCACCAGTCTATACATGAGAGGGACCAAGGTTAAATGACTTACCCAGGGTCACACAGTTAGTAAGTGTCTGAATCAGGATATGAATTCAGATCTTCCTGATTCCAGGCCCAGCAGTCTATCTGTTGTGCCACTTAATTGCCCTTCTGATATTTGTTTTCCACATGGGTAATCAGCAAGCTAAAAATACAGTAACAATGCTTACAATTATATTATTACTCCCAACTCTTCCTTCTACTAACTCCCACTTTGGTATAGGTTATATTAATAATTGTTGTTGTTCTGAATTTCATTGATATTAATCAATTACATTTATATAGTGTTTCAAAGTTTATACAGTAATTGCAACATTGTAAAGCAGATAGTACAAGTATTATTATGCCCATTTTACAGATGAGGAAATAGTTCTATGAGGTTAAGCAGCTTCCCCATTTGCACACATCTGTGAAGTGTTGAAGCTGGAAGGCAATATGGTGTAGAAGAAACACCACCCGTTCTAGGTTCAAATTCCAGCTCTGATACTTTACTACCTGTGTAACCCTATGCAAGTCAATCTTTCTTCCCTGGGCCTCGGTTTTCTCATCCTCAATATAAAGGGCTTGAATTCACTGAACCTTAGAGTCCCTTTTCCCTCTAAATCTATAATCCTAGCAAATGACAAAGTATTTTACAGGGAAAGATTAGAAATCAACCTTCACCTTAAAAAGGTAGGATGAATGAAAAAAATGAAACCTATTTTTCCTTAACATAGGAAGACAAGGAGAAAGACTTCATACTTTCTATAGTCATCATGATTGACATATTGTCTTTTAGTAAATTACTTCACCTCTCTGCCTCAGTTTCCTCTTGTGTAAAAATAGAAGATTGGACTAGATAAGTCCTAAGATACCTTTTGGTTGTAAAAATCAATTCCTATCTTATTGCCTAGATTGCTAATCAATGTCTAAATGGTGCCTGCCCTCCCAGCCCTGACTTTTTTGTTGCCCAGAAATTGCTAAAAACAAGTAACTAAGGAAGGAGCTTCTAGAGGACCTAAGTATGTACATTTCCACTTTGGTCATCCCTGTTTAGATTTTAAATCCCATCCACTGAACCATATCTCAATAATAGGGATGGAGACTATAGAATGTGTATTCAAGAAACTTTAATAGGTATAAAATTTAATCTTCCTTAGAATTATAAGGAAGGGCATTCAAATGATTTCGTGCCACCCATGTAACTGCTAAAACTAGTTCCTTGTGAATGTGGATTCATAATGGCAGGAAAGAGGAGAGAGAAAGCCGCCTATCCCCGTGTGAAATTGGGAACATAGAAAGTCAGTTCAAGTCTAAATACTTAGTTGTTGGTATGCTAAGAAGAAAACTGGTAAGATATTTCATCTGAACAAGTTAAAACAAATAAACCAAAAAACCATTATCTAGACCCGCTTACCCAAATGAACACATTCTCCTAAAGACTCAAATGTCAAGGAGAAAGGGTTTAGGTTTCAGTACGGTGCACCTTATGTTGTAGCTAGAAGTCTTCAGAAGTCTTCTTTCATTCTTGTCTTTCTATTTCTTGTCTTCAGTATGAGTCCTTGGATATTTATGTTCTAGTAGCTTACATGAGAATCCCCTGAGTCCTTTCTGCTCTGTGTACTCATTGTGCCTTACGTTGGACACTTCCTAGTGCTTTCAGGAATCTGAATGTTTCTGATCTCTTCTCACCTCTTATGTCAATAGCTATGCACTAGCTTCTCCATTTTTTAAAAAGCATTTGGGGTTAAGTAACTTGCTCAAGTTACAGGGCTTGTTATCGTTGTGCGAGTGCTAAGTACTGAGGCCAGAACCAATCTGGGTCATCCCAACTCCGCCACTGGAGCTCTTATTCACTGCGCCACCTAGCTGCCCCTAGCTTCTCCATTTAGTAAACCTTCCACTTCACAGAAGAATGTCACACCAGCCTCATGATGCGATTGCTTTGTGCCTAGACAGGGGTGGGGAACCTGCAGGCTTGAGGCTACATGTGACTCTCTAGGTCCTCAAGTGTGACTCTGACTGAATCCAAACTTCACAGACTCAGTCAAAAGGCTGTACCCAAGGACCTAGAAGGCCACATGTGGCCTCAAAGTTGCAGGTTCCCTACCCCTGGCCTAGACACACCATTACATTAGAAATGAAGTTCTTAGAATTTCTTCCAATGATGAGTGCATTTTAGGTCCAAGAATCATGGGAAATGGGTTTTCTACTTTTCAACCAAGCATACTTCATACTGTATTTTGTTCAGTGGAAAATATTCATTGCTTATCACTCAGAGATTCATTTCTTATTCTTGTCTTTCAATAGGCATCAAAGTGGTGACAATGTCAGAGGAGAGAAGAGGGCATATTTGAGAGATGTTGCAAAGGTGAAATCAACAGGCCTTGACATATACTTGGCTGTATGGGTTGAGAGATAGTGAAAAGTCAAGGATAACTCCTAAGGTTGCAAGCCTGAAGGAAGATGGTGTTGCCTTCTACAGTAAACAGGAAGAAAGAATTGATGAGGAAGGATAATGAGTTCCATTTTGGACATGTTGAGTTTAAGATGTCTACTAGATATCTAGTTCAAATTGTCTGAAAGGCATTTGAAAAGACAGGATTGGAGATCAGCAAAGAGGTGGGGTCAAGATAGACAGACTTTAGAATCATCAGCAGAGACAGTAATGAAATCCATGGGAGCCAATGAGATCGCCAAGTGAAGTAGTACAGAAGGAAAAGACAAGAGGGCCTAGGACAGATCCCTGTGAGACAGATGCTGTTTAAAGGTGTGATCTGGAAGAGGATCCAGAAAAGGAGACTGAAAAGGAGTAGTCAGATAGGTAGAAGGAGAACCAGGAGATAGTTGGGCCCCAAAAATCTAGAGAGAAGAGAGGATCAAGGAGGAAAAGGTGATAAACCACATCTAAGGCCGCAGAGAGGTTGAGCAGAACGAAGATTGAGAAAAGGGCACTGTGTTTCACAACTGAGAGATTGTTGCTAACTTTGGAGAGAGCAATTTCCCTGGAATGATATGGTCAGAAGCCAGATTATAAAAGGTTAAGAAGTGAGTGAGAGGAGAGGAAGTGGAAGCATTGTATATGCCCATCATCATGCTGCTTTCTCAAAAAATCAAACCACTTTCTAATTCTTGCCCACTCCAATGTGGCAGAACGCCTATTGCCCTATTTTTTCATTTGAACTACTTGGTCAATTTTATTAGTGTGAAGTGAAATCAAATATAGATGAATCTTAGTAGGAGTGCTAAGAAGAGCTTACTTATCCATTGACCACTGCATGAGACAGGAAGTGTCAACATCAGCTTGAAAGAAGAGCAAGAGAAAAGAGAATTAAAATTATTTCTAGGTCTTTAATTGCTTGGCCTTTCCTCCCTCTATTCTGTCTCCCATCTGTTTTCACTTGCTATGATCCAAGACAGCACACTTGTGCAGCTGTCTCTTAGCTGCGTGATGACCCCAGCACAGTATGAGCTTCTAAGGAGAAGACTCTTCTTGCTTTCTTATGTTTATTCCTCCTCAAAAGAAGGTGGTGACCTCGCTGACTAGAAAACCTGGCCCTTGAGGGAATGGTCTAATGGGCATTTTCAGAATCTTGACAGGAGAGAGATAGATTCAGTCAATCCATTTGTTTCACATATGGAAATTAATTTTAAAAAAGAAAGCTGATTACAAACCATGAACTGCCCTATGAGGCTAATTTCTTATGCAAATATATGAAAGTTAAACACACATCCCTGGCTCCACTTCAACTCTATGTAAACAGTCCTCCTGTTCAAGGCCAGTCCTAAAATGCAAGCAGAGGAGATGATTTCAAGGATCTCGGCGCTCAAAGGGGAAAGAGATTCATGCTTCCAACTCCTCTGCTCTACTAGTGTCCTCAACAACCTTAAAATCTTAAGCAATTGACTATTACAAGTGGGCTGAATCCCCTAAAGAAAAAAAGTGTGATTTCTTTAACACAAGGACTATTTGTAAAGCACTAAGCTAAAATAAATGTGGAAATTTGGGGGCATTTCTAGCTCAATCAAATATACAATTGTTAATGAAAATATTTCCTATAAGTTGATATAGAACCTTGAACACAAGCCTTAAAGATATGCACGCGCGCGCGCGCACACACGCACACACACACACACACACACACATACACACACACACACACACACACACACACACAGAGTCCAGCAAATCCGATGTAATTGATTTGTAATTGCACCCATACGCATATTTATTTATCTCTGTTTAGCTCTATTGGTCTTGTTTAAGATGAAGTCATATACATAAATTGGTAGATCTAAACTCCAGTACAAGAGGATGAAAATTAATAATAGGAGCTTTCAGAAGGGACTTGATGATACAGTGAATGGATACTCACTGGACTTGAAGTCAGAGAGACCTGAGTTTGAGTCCCACCTTAAATACCTACTAGCCTTGTGATTCTGGGCAAATTGCTTAATCACTCTAATTTCCTTCGTTTCCTTTTCTCAAAAAGTAGGATAGTGATAGCATCTTCCTCCTAAAGTTATTGTATCAAATGAGATGACAGATTGAAAATACTTTGCAAACCTCAAAGTGTTATATAAATGCCAGCTATCTTGAGAGGAAAGATATTGAGAATATGTAGGGAGAGAAATTATGTTCTGAACAAATGAGCTAATACATACATACACACAGGTGGTAAAGAAATATATATTGGGCAATTTCTTAACTCTCTAGACATGATTCCAGACTGCTCTCCAAAATGGTTGAACGAGTTCATAGGTCCACCAACAATGAATTAGTGTCCCAATTCATCTGGGACAAGGAGAGATAAAAAACAAGGAAAAAAATAAATTTGTACAATGACTTTATTATATATTTAAAAGAAATAGCAAGTTGTACATAACAGATTTGCAGTTTCATGTGTGATCATTTTTAAAAAATTCTACTATGTTATAGAAATGCTTATTTTATTTCATAAATTAAAAAAGGAAATTTTAAAAAAAGAATATATATTTGGAAGGAAGGAAGAATAATCAGGAGAGTCTCAATTAAATATTTAACTTCTCAAGGGTTCTTTTCAATTTAACAAACATTCAACCAATAAATTAACAACAATTTATTAATCTCCCACTGTGGTCCAGACACAGGGCTGGAGTAAGGATATAAATACAAAAGTAAAGCCATCCCTGTCCTCAAGAAGTTTATATTCTACTAGGGGTGGTGTGGGGCTCAAGAGGCAAAAGGGCAAATGAAGATCTATTTTAGACAAGTAGCAAGTACGAATGTTAAGCCTATGCCTTAAGCCAATTATTTTGGTGACAGAGAAAAAGAAAGCACTGGAGAAAAAAGGCAGAGGCTCCAATTAGGAGTCTGTGATGGAGGTCTAGTCCAGAGCCTTAACTAGAATGGGCAGCCAGAGCCTGTACCATTGTTGCACCTGAGCAAGCCAGATAGCCTCAGCACAAAACTGAATCTGTCATGGCATCAGAATTCTCGGCTGTGTTGATATGGTTCAAGTGAGAATTTCTATCTAAAATAAAGCTGTGGCTGTATAAAAGGAGAAGAATCTGAGAAATGTTATGGAGATAGAACTGACAAGTCATTTATATTGGGGAGAAGAAGGAAGAATTAAGGGTAATTCTCAAGTTGGCTGATTAGAGAATGTGGTGGTCCCCTCAACAGAAATAGTTAAGTTTGGAGGATGGATGGGTTTAGGGAGGAATAGAACAAGTTCCATTTTGGACCTGTTAAATTTGAAATATCAAACATGGAAGTAGAGATATCTAGGAGACTGAGTGATGTGTAACAAAGGTTAAGGAGAGAGGTTAAGGCCAGCACATGCATACTGATGATCAATGAATTCATGAGAACTGATGGGAAATAGTACAGCAAAGAAAAGAAGAGGGCTCAAGACAGAGACTTAGGAGACATTCACAATTATGGACCAAGAAAAAGAAGATGATCCAACAAAAGTAACCAAGACTGAGAAGGATCAATTTGACAGTTAAAAGAATGAGACGAGAGCATATCCAAGAGGAGGGGTAGAAAACAGAATAAAATGAATGGGAGTTGTCAAATACATGAGGACTGAAAGTCATCACATTTAATAACTAAGACATTATGATAATTGTGGAGAGAGGAATTATATTCCATTGACAAAGTAGGAAGTCAGATTGTAAGGGATTCAGAATTGAGAGGTAGGTGAAGAAGTGGAAACTGCAAGGGTAAATATCTTTTTCAAGAACTTGTAAGGGAGAAGAATGGGAACATAGCTTGTGGAGGTAGCAGGGCAAAATGAAGGTTTTTAAAGGATGGGAAATTGGTCCTGGTTGTTGTCAATAGAGGAGCCAGTAGATGACACTGAAGATAAAAGGGAGGGAATCGTGGAAGAGAAGTTCCCAGAAGAAATGCAAATGGCTGTGAGCTAGAGGAGCTGGACTTGGCAAGAAAAAGGTCAACTGTTCTTTGGATACTGTAATAAAGGAGGAGAGAATGCAAGGGGGAGGAGCACGGGGATGATGAGACAGAGGTTTTGATTTGTGGAGTAGGAGAGAAAACAGAACTCCTAGAGGATGGTCTTAATTTTATCAGTAAAATAAGAGGCTGAGTACCTTGACTTAAAGGGAAAGAATAGGGAACAGGGGGAGGGGCCTTGAGTAATTGTTAGGGGGAGAATGATAGATAGTTAAGTTGTTGTTCATTCATTTCAGTCACGTCTGACTCTTTGTGACTCCATTTGGGGTTTTCTTGGCAAAGACACTAGAGCAGCTTGCCATTTCCTTTTTGAGATCATTTTACAGATGAAGAAACTGAGGCAAACAGGGTTAAGTGACTTACCCAGGGTCACATAGCTAGTAAGTGTCTAAGATTGGATTTGAACTCATGAAGATGAGTCTTTCTGATTCTGAGACCACTGCTCTATACACTGTGCCACCTTGCTGCCCCTAGAGAATCAAATAGTTAACAACAACAAAAGATTGCCAGGCAGCAAGGAAGTAGCATGCTGTATTTCTCTAATTTAAATCACTATGCTCCTAAGACTAGCTTGTTTTCTGGATAGTGCCACAGATTTCAGTGACCCATGTCTTGCATCAGAGTAAGGCAAACATTAAAGACACATTCCTGGGGTATGTTCTCACATTCTAAGATCACTTTCCTGGAAGCTTGGGCTCTGGTCAGATCATTTACAGAAGTTCTTCCCTGGCCATTTTTCTGTAAACTGTTCCACTAGTCCCCCACATTTTTTAGACAAACCCACCTTCTGAATAAGCTGTCAGATCATGGGATTTGAAGATACATATTTACAAAGGTAGGACAGTAGAGAGCTTACCTTGGGGTCAAGAAGAACTAGTCTTACCTCTGGTACACACTGACTACACAATTTTAGACAAGACACTCTTGGTGCCCCCAGGTAACTCTCCTAGAGGTCACCCAATGTTCCCTACACCAAGGAAAAACCTGCAGGAACTGACAACTCCCTTCTCCTCCCTCCCCCCAAAAGGAGGAGAAACAAAAGGCTTCTGCCTTCTCTTTTATCTAATCACTCAGCCTAGGAAGTTTCCCCCTTTTCTGTCCTATTAAGGGAGGGGGAAGGTGAGAGAGAGGAAAAGATGTGTCATTACTGTCCTATTCCTAGTAATTAGAAGGTTATAAGGTCAATCAAGAATTATGATATTGTAATTGATAATATTCAAGCAGATTCCTATAAGTAAAGCTGGAAGAAATACCAACCTTCTCACTGTTAGTATTTAATTCTTTTAATTTTAGGTCTTAGTACCTTATTGAACTTTAAATGCCCAAAGAAAGGGAATACTTAAAATATGTAATCAGTCATTACACCTTAGTGCTAATGAGTTTGTGGGATCCTTTCCAGAAAAAGATTTTGAGGGCATTAAATCTTCAAGATTTCAAGAAGAGTACCACCAACCATGGGAAAAGCATCATAGATTTAGAAAGGGAAGGGACATCAGAGACCTTTTAGACTAAGCCCCTCATTTTATAGATGAGGAAACTGGGGACCAAAGATATCACATGGGAGTTTAGCAGGGGCAGGATCTGAACCCATGTCTTGACTTCAGAGTCAGTTCTCTTTCCTCTGTAGCCTCTTGCCTCCATAATAAACAGAAGTGTGGGAATGTCAGAGACAAACTTCACTTCCTTCATGGTTCTGATCAGGCCCGTGTCTGGCCCTGTTCTCTTACGATGATGGTGTAGGAACACAGGGACTGATCCAAGTTGCCAAAACCACCATCACACCATTTAAATCACTGTCAGTTGAAAACTTACTGAGTCCATTGTCTTTTGCCTGGTAAGGCTGGTATGAGTTGAGTTTTGATTCAGTGAAATTAAATCCAACAAACATTTATTCATTGTTTACTATGTGCAAAGCACTAGGCTAGATCCAGATCAAGTATACTAAGATGAAAAGGACACAGTTTGTCCTCCCAAAGAGCTTACTGAATTATTTGAGGCTTATGAATTTCATTGCTGAGTAACCCACTACTTTCAAGTGTATATGAAAGACAGAGCACCAACATTAAATTTCTGATGAAAGATCAGTTCATTCCAATGTTAGTACTAAATAAAACCTTAGAATTGGAAGAGATAATGAGATACTCGGTCATTCTTTATTAGTGAAAATATTCCCCCTCTACTATTTGGGATGAGGCCAAAGTCCTAGGTGGTGCAGTGGTTAGAATGTCAAACCTGGAGTTAAGAATACTTGAGGTAGGAGGGCGGAGCCAAGATGGCAGAGTAGAAACAACGCTTCCATAGCGCTCCACTACACACCACTTCAAAATCATGTAAAAGGGGGACTCTGAACAACCTTTGGAGCTCCAGCACCCACAGAACAACACAGAGAAGCTAACCTCCCACTGAGGACAGCTCGACAGCCCGGCAGGGAGTGGCCAGCGCAGCACAACGCAATGCTCTGGGAGCCCAGCGCAAAGCTCTGGCAGCTGAGCCCAGGCCAGCTTGAGCTGGGGTTTTAGCCCCAGGGCGGCCTGGCCAGCAGCCAGCTGGAGGGACCCCAGAACACCAGCGGCTGTGGCTTTTCCAGAATTTCCAACACAAAATGAGAGGTTAGTACCCTATGGACTTTGGGACCAGTGTTTGGGAGCATGTCGGCTTCTTCCCCTGGGGGCTAGAAGCAGCTGAGGAGACATGGCACAGATGCCATTTTGCAGCTTCAGTTGCTGCTTCAGCTCCTGGCCTGTGAATTGTAGGGGGATCCAGTGATCAGTCTTGGGGGGGTAATCATTCTTGCTTTAACCTCCCTGGATCCGGATTACGGTCTGGGGTGGAGGCCTTGGGGTGTGTGTCCAGCTTGCCAGAGTGTGTGGGGGCTTCAGGGAGGGCACCCAACTAATACCTCTGGCAGTTGAGAAGACCCCAGTGTTTGGGACGGAAGCTCCCCTGTCTAGTGGCAGAGTCCTACTGTGGCAACAAGCCCAAAAGTCAAGTAATTAAGTGGCAACATGCCAAGGCAAAGGAAACAAAATAAACAGAAAAATTCAACATTAGACTCCTATTTTGGGAGCAAAGAGGATCGAGGCATAGAACAGGAGGAGGACAGTGAGATCTGAACTCCTGCACCAAAAGTCCCAAATGAATATAGGAGTGGTTTACAGGCTATAGAGGACCTTAAGAAGGACTTTAAAAACCAAATAAGAGAAGTGGAAGAAAAATTGGGAAGAGAAATGAGAAGGATGAAGGAAAAGTATGAAACGAAAGTCAATAGCCTGACTAGGGAAAATAACATCTTAAAAAATAGACTAACTCAAGTGGCAAAAGAAGCTCAAAAAGGCAATGAGGAGAAGAATGCCTTAAAAAGCCAACTTTGCCAGATGGAAAAAGAATCTCAACAGCTCACTGAGGAGATTCATTCCTTCAGAATTAGGCTGGGGCAAATGGAAGCTAGTGACTTTATTAGAAATCAAGATGCTGTTAAACAGATCTAAGCAACTGAAAGAATAGAAGGCAATGTGAAATATCTCATGGGAAAAACCACTGACCTGGAAAATAGATCCAGGAGAGATCATTTAAAAATTATTGGACTACCTGAAAGCCATGATCAAAGAAAGAACCTAGAAATCACCCTTCAAGAAATTCTCTTGGGGCGGCTAGGTGGCGCAGTGAGTAGAGCGTCGGCCCTGGAGTCAGAAGGACCTGAGTTCGGATCCGGCCTTAGACACTTAACGCACACACAAATAAAAACCTAGCTGTGTGACCTTGGGCAAGTTACTTAACCCCAATTGCCCTCCAAAAGGCAAAAAAAAAAAAAAGAAATTCTCAAGGAAAATTGCCCTGATGTTTTAGACCCAGAGGGGGAAATAGAGGTTGAAAGAGTCCAGAGATCACCTCCTGAAAAAGATCCCAAAAAGAAAACTCTTAGGAATATTATAGCCAGGTTCCAGAATTCCCAGCTCAAGGAGAAAATACTACAAGCAGCCAGGAAGAAACAATTTCAATATTGTGGAAACACAATCAGAATAGCACAGGACCTGGCAGCATCTACATTGAGGGTTCGAAGGGCATGGAATATGATATTCTGCAGGGCAAAAACCTGGGATTAAAACCAAGAATTACCTACCCAGCAAAACTGAGTATCTTGTTTCAGGCGAAAATAGGGTCATTCAGTGGAATAGAGGACTTTCAAGCATTCTTGATGAAAAAACCAGAGTTGAATAGAAAATTTGACATTCAGACACAAGAAGCAAGAGATGCTTGAGAAGGGAAAAGAAATCAAAAGGAACTTATCAAAGTTGAACTATTTACATTCCTATGGAAAAACAATAACTGTGACTGATGAAACCTTTCTCAGTATGAAAATAATTGAAGGAGGGTAAATGGGCATATGAATACATATGTAAATGTGTGTATATATGTTTATAGGTATACATGGATAGAGGGCACAGGTTGAATTTGGTGGGAAGGGATGATACTTAAAGGGTGAAGTTAAGAGGTGAGAGAGGAAAGTGGCAAGAGGAGATGGGGAGAGACAGGGTGGGGTAAACTCTCTCATGTAGAAGAGGCAAGGGGAAGTAGTTGCAGGGGAGGGGAAGAAGAGGAAGGCAAAAAGGCAAAACCATATTCTCACTGAATTTGGCTCAGGGAGAGAATGACATACACACTAAATGGTATATCTCACCCTGCAGAAGAGGGGGGGGATAAGATGGGGGAGGATGGAGGGGAGAGCATGCTGGGGGAGGGGAGGTGGGAAGCACCCACTTTTTTTTCCCTTTTTTTTAATTAAACAAATACTTTATTAACTTCTGTTTTACATCATTCATTTCCGCCAGATTTTGAGTTACAATCATTTTCCCCCCATTATTCCCCTACCCAACCTCCCAGAATAGCAGTCCCACAAGATATCGCTTCCTCCAATCTGCTCTCTCCCATACCTTCTCCCATACCCCATCGACTTTTCCATTAGAGGAAGGTGAGTCTTTGTGTCCCAATGCCTGCACATCTCATCTCCCTATTACAAGCAAAAGAGTATTAATAATAGTATTTATATATATTTGAAACATTTAATGTTACGACCTCGAATTTCAGATCCATTTCCTTCCTCCCTTGTCACCATTCCTTCTTGGGAGATAAGTAATTCAGTATATGTTGTACATGTCTAGCTATGCAAAACATTATCATAGTAGATATATTGTACAAGGCTGCTTATAATTCCTCCCACTCATCCCACCCCCCACCTGGTCCATTCCCTACATGATCCTGTCCCTCTTCTATAGTGGGTACTTCCAACCTCCCCTCACCCCAAGGATGCCTCCCATCCATCATCCCTCCTCTCATTCCCCCTTCCCCCTATCCTGCTGCAGGTTGAGATATCCCATTTAGTATGTATGTCATTTTCTCCCTGAACCAAATTCAATGTGAATGTGGTTTTGCCTTTTTAGCCTTCCTTATTCTCCCCCTCCTTTGCACCCACTTCCCCTACATGAGATAGTTTACCCTACCATGTCTCTCCCATCTCCTCTTGCCACTTTCCTCTCTCACCTCATAATTTCATCCCTTGAGTACTCTCCCTTCCCAACAAAATCAACCTATGCCCTCTATCCATATATAACTGTAACCATATACACACGCATTCACATATGTATTCATATGACCACACCCCCTTCTTCCATTATTTTCATAGTGAGAAAGATATCATCAGTCACAGATATTGCTTTTCCATATAGGAATGTAAATAGTTCAGCTTTGATAAGTTCCTTTTGATTTCTTTTCCCTGATGACCTTCTCAGGCATTTCTTGCTTCTTGTGTCTGGATGTCAAATTTTCTATTCAATTCTGGTTTTTTCCTCAAGAATGCTTGAAAGTCCTCTATTCCACTGAATGCCCATATTTTCCCCTGAAACAAAATACTCAGTTTTGCTGGGTAGGTGACCCTTGGGTTCATTCCCAGTTCTTTTGCCCTCTGGAATATCATATTCCATGCCCTTCGATCCCTCAGTGTAGAAGCTGCCAGGTCCTGGGCTATTCTGATTGTGTTTCCACAATATTGAAATTGTTTCTTCCTGGCCGCTTGTAGTATTTTCTCCTTGATCTGGGGATTCTGGAACCTGGCTATAATATTTCTGGGAGTTTTCTTTTTGGGATCTTTTTCAGGAGGTGATCGGTGGATTCTTTCAACCTCTATTTTGCCCTCTGGATCTAAAACATCAGGGCAGTTTTCCTTGAGAATTTCTTGAAGGGTGATTTCTAGGTTCTTTCCTTGATCATGGCTTTCAGGTAGTCCAATAATTTTTAAATTGTCTCTCCTGGATCTATTCTCCAGGTCAGTGGTTTTTCCCATGAGATATTTCACATTGCCTTCTAATCTTTCATTTGTTTGGATCTGCTTAACAGCATCTTGATTTCTCATAAAGTCATTAGCTTCCATTTGCTCCAGTCTAACTCTGAAGGAATGAATCTCCTCAGTGAACTTTTGAGATTCTTTTTCCATCTGGCAAATTCGACTTTTTAAGGCATTCTTCTCCTCATTGCCCTTTTGGGCCTCCTTTGCCATTTGAGTTAGTCTATTTTTTAAGGTGTTGTTTTCCTCAGTCAGGCTGTTGACCCTCATTTCATACTTTTCCTGCATCCTTCTCATTTCTCTTTCTAATTTTTCCTCCACTTCTCTTATTTGATTTTTAAAGTCCTTCTTAAGGTCCTCTATGGCCTGCAACCCGCTCATGTTTTCCCCTGGGGCTTTTGGAGCAGGACTTCTGACCTCACAGTCCTTTTCCCGCTCTATGCCCCCAAAATAGGAGTCTAGGGTTGCATTTTTCTGTTTCCTTTGCCTTGGCATGTTGCCACTTAATTGCTTGACTTTTGGGCTTGTTGCCGCACTATGGCTTTAAGGCCAGATAGAGGAATTTTCGTCCCGAACGTGTGGGGGGCAACTTCCGTTTCTGGCAAGCTGTAAACCCACCCACAACTTCCACCCTAGATCACAATCCAGATCCAGGGAGGTTAAAGCAAGAGCGATTACCCCCCAAGACTGATCGCTGGATCTCCCCACGATTTGTAGGCTGGGAGCCAGAAATGCCTCTGAAAACTACAAAATGGCGTGTCTCCTCAGCAGCTTCTAGCCCCCAGGGGAGGGAGCTGACGCATTCCCCAAATACAGGTCCCAAAGTCCATAGGACACTAACCTCTTACTTTGTCCTAGGCAAGTCTATGTTGATAATTCTGGAGTCTCCACAGTTCCTGGTGTTCTGGGGTTCCTCCAGCCGGCTGCTGGCCCTGCCGCCCTGGGGCTAAAACCTCGGCTCACGTGGACCTGGGCTCGGCTTGGCTCCTGTGCTCTGCGTGCTGCCGGCTCCCAGACCACTGCGCTGGTCCTTCCTGCAGGGTGCTGGGCTGTCCTCAGCGGGAGGTTAGCTTCTCTGTGTCGTTCTGTGGGTGCTGGGGCTCCAGAAGATTTTCAGAGTCCTTTTTTACATAGTTTGTGGAGAATCTGGGGGCAGAGAGGCTTGGAAGAGCTGTTTCTACTCTGCCATCTTGGCTCCGCCCCCGGGAAGCACCCACTTTTGAAGAGGGACAGGATCAAAGTATGGAATGGACCAAGTGGAGGGTGGGATGGGTGAGAGGGAAATATAGTCAGTCTTTTACAATATATCTACTATGGTAATGTTTTGCATAGCTATACATGTACAACATATACTGAATTGCTTATCTTCCCAGCGGGAGTGGGTGACAAGGGACGAAGGGAATGGATCTGGGATTCGAAGTTTTAAAATTAAATGTTTCAAATATATATAAATACTATTATTAATACTATTATGCATGTAATTGGGAGATAAGATGTGCGGGCATTGGGACACAGAGAGTCACCTTGCCCTAATGGAAAAGTCGAAGGGGGTATGGGAGAAGATATGGGAGAGAGCAGATTGGATGAGGGGATATCCTGTGGGACTGCTATTCTGGGGTGGTGGGTAGGGGAAAATGGGGAAAAATTATAACTCAAAATCTGGTGGAAATGAATGATGTAAATCAGAAGTTAATAAAGCATTTGGGAAAAAAAAGAATATTTGAGGTCAAATTTGGCCTCAGATATTAGCTGTGTGACCCTGGGAAAGTCACTTGAACCCATTTGCCTTAGCTCCCCATTTGTAGAATGAGTTGGAGAAGGAAATGGCAAACCACATCAGTATTTTCAGAAAACCCCAAGTTGAGTCACAAAGAGTCAAATATGACTGAACAACAACACTAATGTCCACTTGATCACTTCTGGTGATAGATGGAAAATTCACTACTTTTAGAGATTGTAAATTCCACTTAGCAAAACTTGCTACTTTAGGGACAATTCATTCCACTTTCAGACAGTTCTAATTTTCTTATAGCTACCCAAATCTGCCACCCTATAAATTCTACCCATTAGTTCTAACATCTCTTGCATCTATCCCCTTCTCTCCATTCATTTACCACCTTAATTCAGGCCCTCATCACCTCTTCTGTGGATCATTATAATTGCTAACATCTTTTCCCATTCCAATCCATCCTCCACGCAACTGCCAAAGAGATTTTTTTTCTAAAGCACAGGTCTGATCACATAAGTCTCCACCTCAATAAACTCCAAAAGTTTCTATTACTTCTAGGATCAAATATAAATGCCTTCATTTGTCATTTAAAACTTTTCACAACCTGGCCCCAACCTACCCTTCTAGTCTTAGAATACTTTATTCCCTTTCATGCATTCTCTTCAGTTAAAACAAACTGGCCTTCTTTTTGTTCCCTATACATATAACTCCATCTTCCTTCTCTGTGCATTTGTGCAGAACTTTCCCCATGCCTGTTCTCTGTCTTCTCACCTCTACCTCTTAGCACCTCTGGTTTCCCTTAAGATTCAGTCCAAGAACTCCCCTCTGGCATGAAGTCTTCCCAAATTCTCTCATCAGGAGTCCTTTGGGAATGTCTTAGATCATTGTATTGCAGAGAAGAGCTAAGTCATTCACAGTTGTTCATCATACAATGTTAATGTTACTGTGCACAATGTTATTCTGGTTCTGCTCACTTCACTCAGCATCAGTTCATGGCAGTCTTTCCAGGTTTTTCTGAAATCCACCAATCCACCTGCTAATCATTTCCTTTTTTTTATTTTAATTTTTTTATGTTAGACAGGTACTAAAACATAAATACATAATATGAAAAGAAAAAGAAACATTTTAAACTTAAATATAAAATAAAACAGAAAAACATGTCATGTGCACAGCAGAACATAGGAGAGGATTCAGAATATATAGCAATAATTTATCATTTCAAGAAAGAAATTACTGTGCATTGTGTTGAAAACTGTCCATTTTTTCTTTGCTTCCTTGTAGATTTTCTTTTGTTCTCTGCTGTACCTTTTTTACTTTGTTCTTTTTCCTCCTTTCCCCTCTCCTCTCCTCCCTACCACCCCAAGGCTACACTTGAGTATGGTTATATTTATATATAGGCATTGGTATATACATTTACATATAGACACACACATACATAAATACATACATACATAAACACATACTTTCGCTAAGAGATTCTCTTCCTAATCTTGTTTTTATGTTTGTGCATATCTCTTTTTTCCCATTTCTCCCAACTCTTCTACTTTACTTCTACCTGCTACCTTGCCCTCCTATTACTTAACCTACCCCCATTCCAGCAATCCCTCTCTTACCCTCCCATTCTCCTAAATCTAAACACCCTTTTGCACACCCTCTGACCTGTTCTGTCCCTCTCCTCTCAAAAGCTCCCTCCTTTATGCTTCCATTATCCTAAATCTAAACACCCCTCTGTACCTCTCTTCTAACCTATTCCTTCCCCCTCCCCTCTAAAGATCCCTCTTTTATACTCTTCCCATTCCTTTCACTTTAAGAGTTTTATTTCTTTTTTTAAATTTAGAAGACTTTTATACTCTTCTAAATGTATATGTATGTTCCCCTCTTAAGCCTATTCCTGATGAAAGTAGGTTTCTAGAACTAACAGCCTCCCTCCACCATCTAATTCCTCTATATTGGTGCTTCCTCTTGCCCCTCATTTATATAAGGTAATTATTCTTTTAGTTGTCCTTGAAAGAAGTTGTAACATACTCAGGTCTACCCCAATCTTCCTTACAAGCTACCTAATTATTAGTAACAATCTTAGACATAGGTTTCACATTTTACATACATAAAAGGCTCTAGCCCTTATTTAGTCCTTTGTAATTGGTCATTGGTATGTGTCATATTTCTCTTGGCTTTTGTATGTCAAATCTTCTATTGAGTTCAGTGTTTGTTTGTTTTTAAGAGTCCAGAAAGTCTGACAGTTGATTAAATATCCATTTTTTTCATTCATAATTATGCTTAGCTTTGCTGTGTATGATATTTTCAGCTGGAGACCCAGTTCTTTTTCTCTTCCATATATAGTGTTCCAAGACACGCAACCTTTTAGTGTCACCAATGCTAGGTCTTGTGTGATTCTAATTGTGGTACCATTGTATGCAAATTATTTTTTTCCTTGTTGCTCATGATATTTTGACTTTGATCTGGGGGTTTTGGAATTTAATTATAATATTCCTGTGAGTTTTCCTTGTAGGATCTTTTTCAGTTGGTGATAGGTGGATTTTTTCCATTTCTACTTTTTGCTCTTGTTCTAATGCTTCAGGACAATTTTCTTTAATTATCCTTGCATTATGTATCAAAATTATTTTTTTGATCAGAACTTTCAGGTAGTCCAATTATTCTTATGTTTTCTCTTCTTGATCTGTTCTCTAGATCATTGTTATTCTTATGAGACCTTTCACATTCTCTTCTCTTTTTTCATTCTTCATGTTTTTTATCTCTTCATCTGTTTTTTATAAATTAATTTATTAATTTTTAGTTTTCAACATTCACTTCCATAAGTTTTAAATTTTCTCTGCCTCCCTCAGCTCTCCCCTCCTCAAGACAGTGTACAATTCAATATAGGCTCTACATATACATTCTTATTAAACATATTTTCACATTAGCCATGTTCTATAGAAGAATTAGAATGAATGGAAGGAAACACGAAAAAGAAAAAAACAAAACTAAAAAAAAAGCATACAAATAGTATGCTTCGATATGCATTCAGACTCCATATTTCTTTCTGTGTATGTGGATGGCATCATGAGGCTTTTGGAATTGCTTTAGGTCCTTGCATTGCTGAAAGAGCTAAGTCTATCAGTGATGGCGCAACTGGCTATTTCTGTGTACAATATTCTCCTGGTTCTGTTTACTTCACTCAGCATCAGTTCATATAAATTTTTCCAGATTCTTCTGAGGTCTGCCTGCTCATCATTTCTTAGAGCACAATAGTATTCTATTACATTGATATACCACAACTTGCTTAGCCATTCCCCAATTTATGGGCATACCCTCAATTTCCAGTTCTTGGCTACCACAAAAAGAACTGCTATAAATTGTTTGGTATGTGGGGGTCCTTTTGCCATTATTATGATGTCTTTGGGATACTACCCTAGAAGTGATATTTCTGGGTCAAAGGGTATGCACATTTTTATAACCCTTGGGCATAGCTCCAAATTGCTCTTCAGAATGGCTGGATCAGTTCACAACTCCACCAACAATGAATGAGTTTTCCAATTTTCCCACATCTTCTCCAGCATTTATAATTTTCCTGTTTCGTCATGTTAGTCAATTTGATAGGTATGGTATGGTACCCAATAATTGTTTTGATTTGCATTTCTCTAATCAATAACGATTTAAAGCATTTTTCATATGGCTGTAGATAGCTTTAATTTCTTCCTCTGTAAACTGCCTGTTCATATCCTTTGACCATTTATCAACTGGGGAATTTTTTCATCTCTCATAACAGAGTCAGAGGCTTTTGCACCCCACCACTTCTGCACTCAATGGACATGTGCTGGTTCTTCTCAGCCCTGCCCACTGGCTGCAGCACAGCTGAGTCTGGTGTTTTCATGTCAGCAAGTTTCCCAGATCTTCAGCAGATCTGATACCCAACTGCCCTCACTGTCCCTGGGGTAAAAGTTCCTGTGGCAGGGTGAGGCAGCCTCCAGACCCAGCTAACCCTAGGGCTTGCGGCTTGTTGTTTGAGCAACTTGCTGCTTGTTGTTAAAGTAGACCCTAGCCTGAAGGTGTTTACTCTTCACAGGAAAGAAATCTAGTTCTGGGATTTTTTTTCAGGTCTTCTCAATTGTCGGAAGAGGACCCCTCTTCTGCCCCTACTCTTAGTCATTTTCATGGCTCTGTTTGCCCAGAGGCACTATTTTATCTTTTTTGTGGAGGAAAATCTTGAAAGCTTGAAATTTTCTGACCTACTCCGCTATCTTCCCAGAATCCTCTCCCCTCATCATTTCTTATAGTATAATAGTTTTCCATCGCAATCATAAACCACAACTTGTTCAGCCATTCCACAATTGATGGGCATCAGTTTCCAGTTATTTGCCACTACAAAGAGAGCTGCTAGAACTATTATAGAAAATATAAGCTCTTGTCCTTTTTCCCTAATCCCCTTTGGAAACAGACCTAATAGTGATATTGCTGGGTAAAAGGGTATATTCAGTTTTATAACTCTTTGGGCATAATTCCAGATTGCTCTCCAAAATGCCTGCATCAGGCACTGGGGCATAGAGATCTACCGTGCTCTACTGGAAAGTCAGAGGGGGTATGGGGGAAGATAAGGGAAAGCAGATTGGAGGAGGGGATATCCAGTGGGACCACAATTTTGGGGTGGTGGGTAGGGGAAAATGGGGAGAAAACTTGTAACTCAAAATCTTGCAGAAGTGAGTGATGTAAACTAAAAGTTAATAAAGCATTTAATAAAGTAAAATAAATAAATAAATAATAAAAATAAAATAAAAATGCCTGCATCAGTTCACAGTTCCATTTGGCCAGTCTGATAGGTGTAAAGTGACATCTCAAGGTTTTTAAATTTGCATTTCTTTAGTCAATAGTGTTTTAGCAAATTTTTTCATATGTCTTTGAATCATTTTGATTTCTTCATCTAAAAACTGACTATTCCTATCAATTTGACCATTTATCAATTGGAGAATGATTGAATCCTTATAAATTTGACAAAGTTCTTTATATATTTGGGATATGAGACATTTATTTGCGAAACCATCTACAAAATTTTCTCCCAATTTTCTGTTTTCCTTCTAATATTGGCTACATTGGTCTCAGCTGTATAAAACTTTTTAAAATTTAATGTGATCAAAATTATTCATTTATATACCTCACAATGCTCTCTATCTCTTAATCTCTTAAATTGTTCTATTCCCAAGTCTAATATGTTCCATATTCTTCTAATTGTCTTATGATATCTCCCTTTATATTTAAGTCTTGTATCCATTTTGACTTTATTTTGGTAAATGGTGTAAGCTATTGTTCTACACGCAATTTATGCCAGACTGCTTTCTAGGTTTCCCAACAATTTTTACCAAATAATGAATTTTTATCCCAAAAGTTTACATTTTTACATTTGTCAAATCCAATACATAATCATTAGCTATTGTGTATTGTACATAAACTCTGTTCCACTGATTTACTTTTCTATTTCTTAGCCAGTATCAGATAGTTTTGATAATTACTGTCATAGCACAGTTGAGATCTGGTACTGCTAAACCTCTTTCCTTTAGATTATCCCCCCATTAATTACCTTTATATTCTTGACCTTTCTTCTTCCAAATGAATTTTGATATATATTTTTTCTAGCTTAGTAAAATTTTTTTTGATTACTGAATTGGGATTAGGTAGATTAGGTAAAATTGGGGTTTTTAAAAATTATATTGACTTTGCCCATGAACAATTAATATTTCTCCAATTATTTATATCTGACTTTATTTGTATAAAAAGCATTTTATAATTGTGTTCATGTAGTTCCTGGGTTTGTTTTGGTAGGCATATCACCAGGTATTTTATACTGTCTACAATTATTTTAAATGGAGTATCTTTTACTAGCTCTTCTTGCAGAGTTTTGGTGGTGATATATAGAAATGTTGATTATTTGTGTAGGTTTCTTTTGTCTCCTCCTACTTTGCTAAAATTGTTAATTGTTTCCTCTAACTTTTTAGTTGAATCTTTAGGATTTTCCAACAATATCATCATTTCATTTGCAAAAAGAGATAGTTTCATCTCCTCATTGCCCATTCTTATTCCTTCAATTTCCTCTTATTGCTATTGCTAGCATTTCTAACATAATATTTATTAATATTACCCTTGTAACTGGTCTTTCATGTTTACCTCACATTTCTTATGGATCTTATATTTCAAATTTTCCATTGCGTTCTGGTCTTTTTGTCACAAATATATGAAAGTCTTTCAATTTATTAAATGTCCTTTTATTTTCTTTTTTTTTTTTTTTTTTTTTTAGGGTCTGCAAATGCATTCATATTAAAGATTATTCCAATTACAAAGGCATATTGTACTAGGTGGGATGAAAGATGGTAAGGAAGAAGTAAAACCAAACAATGAGAAGAACAAGATCATTTAGTTTGCTTCCATCAGGATTCAGGCTCAGTTCTTTCTAGTTATATCTCTGGATGGCACATTTCTCACTTTCTTGAGTCTTTCGGGATTAGCTTATATCACTGCATTGCTGAAAAGAGTCCAGTCTGTCATAGTTGGTCGTCACAGATATGGTATGTCTGTGATTGTATACAAATTTCTTCTGATTCTACTCTTCTCGCTCAGCATCAGTTTGTATAAGTCTCTCCAGGCAATTATGAAATCCGTCACCTCCTCGTTTCTTATAGCACAATAAAATTCCATTACATTCATATACCACAACTTGTTTAGCCATTCCCCAATTGATGGGCACCCCTTTAGTTTCCAATTCTTTGCAACCACAAAAGGGCTGCTAAAAATATTTTTGTACATATGGGTCTTCCTCCCACTTCTATGATCTCTTTGGGATATAACCCTAGGAGTGGTATGGCTGGGTCAAAGGGTATGAAATTATTTATAATCCTTTGGGCATAATTCCAGATTGCTCTCCAGAATGGTTGGATAAGTTCAAAATTCCACCAGCAATGTATTAGCGTTCCAATTTGCCCACAACCTCTCCAGCATTTGTCATTTTCTTGTTTTGTCATCTTAGCCAATCTGACTGGAGAGATGTGGTATCTCAGAGTTGTTTTGATTTGCATTTCTCTAATTAATAGTGATTTAGAGCATTTCTTCATATGCTTATAGATATCTTTAATTTCTTTCTCTGAAAACTTCCTATTCATATCCTTTGACCATTTCTCAATTGGGGAAATTGTCCTTTTATTTTCAATCAGGATTATACTCAGCTTTACTGGCTGTTAATTTTGGTTGCAAACACAGTTTCTTTAGTTTTTGAAATAAAATGTTCCAAGCCTTTTGGTCTTTAATGTAGAAACTGCTAGATCTTGTGTTTTCCTGACTGTAATGCTGCAGTATTTAAATTAATATTTTTTCTTGTTCCTTGTAGAATTTTCTTCTTAACCTGGGGGCTTTGAAACTTGGCTATGATGTTCCTATGAGTTTTCATCTTGGGTGGTGATCATGGATTTCTATTTTACCCTCTCATTCTAGAATGTCAGAGCAATTTCCCTTAATGATTTCTTACAATATCATACCTGGACTCTTTTTTAAATCCTAACTTTCAAGTAGTTCAACAATTCTTATATTGTCTCTCCTTGGTCTGTTCTCTAGAGCAGTTGTTTTTCTTTCTGGGGGGAGGGGGTTAACAAGCTTACTTTAATCAAATAAACATATATTACCTAGTTCAGGGGGAAAAGGTCAGCACCCCGAACTTCAGAGTATACAGACAGATCAAACAGACAGGCTTCCAAACTGTCCAACCATTATCAATACCAAAATCACAGTTACCAGAGAGGGAAGCATCAACATCTGGGTTTTCAAAGCCGAGGGGCTCTCAATGGCTGCCCAGAGTCTCATCTGGTCAAATCACATAACACTTCTCAAAGTGAGCCCCCGAGCAGTTGTTTTTCTAATGATGTTTCACATTCTCTTCTATTTTTTCATTCTTTTGATTTTGTGTTATTGGTGTCTTATAATATCATTAGCTTTCCCTTGCCTAATTCTAGTTTTTAAGGAGTTATTATGTACTTCCTTAAGTTTTTGCATCTCTTTTTTCCAATTGGTTGACTTTTTGTTCATAATTTTCTTGGATTGCTCTTTTTTTCCCCTTAATTTTTCTTCAACCTTTCTTAGTTAATTTTAAAAGTTCTTTTTAAGCTCTTCCAAGAACTTTTTTAGGCTTGAAGTAGGAGTGACTTTTCAAAACTTCACTATCTTCTGATTATGAACCCAAATCTACTCTATTTCCATAATAACTACCTATGGTCATATTCTTCTCCTTTGCTTACACATTACTTTTTATTTAGTGACTTGTTATTATAGTCAGGTTCTAGTACTGAGGCATTGGGGATAATGCCTCAGGCTTCAGGTTTTTCTTACTGTTGTTTTCTGAGCTCTGTCTCGGGGTCCAAACTCCACCACACCTCTCTACCCTTACCCAAAGTTAGAGCCTCTAGCCACACTGTGACTACAAGTGCTCTTGCTCCCTGCAGTCCCTCCCTTGGCTGCAAACTTCAGTTCACCCCTATACCCTAGAAACAAAATCCACTCTTCTGCAAGTGCCCACAGCTAGCAGGGTCCCTGTCTCTCTGTTACTACACTCCCTGGGCATATCCTTGCTCCTCCTCATTCACAGCCACAGTCTGGGACCAGGTCATCAGCACTATGGGACCTAGCATTCCACGACAGCAGAGGGTTCTTCAATCTTTCCTGACTCTGCTGTATGACCCCCGTACTGTCAATGAGGTCAAAGTTCCTGAAGGCAGGACTGGGGTACAATCCAGCTGTCTTCAGGACTTGTTAGTAGTACTACTAACTACTCAGAGGAGTAGTATGGAGGTGTTTACACTTCAATTGGACCAAACTTCCTCCATGGGAGGTTGGGTCTTTCCTGAAGTCCTCCCAAGTTGTTTTAGGAAGACAGCTGCTTTACCCCCAGCTTTTAATTATTTCTGCTATTCAAAATTCACTTTGAGGTGATACTTTATCTTGTTTGTTAGAGAATTTTGGAGAGCTTGGTATTTCCTGTCTTATTCTACCACACTCATAGAATCCTCTCCTCTATCAACTAATTCTGAATCCATTTAATTGTACTATAACCCAATCCACATCTCTTCAGATTGTGGATAAGGATATAATGAAAGATCTTATCAAATGCCTTACAGAAATAATAACAGCTAACGTTCATATGGTGCTTATTTTATGTCTGGCATTGTTCTAAGTGCTTTACAATTATCTCATTGGCCCTCATTATAACCCTGGGAGCTGGTTGCTATTATTATTCCTATTTTATATCTGAGGAAACTGAGGCAAACAGAGGTTCACAACTTGCCACAGCTAGAAGTATCTGAGACCAGTTTTGAACTTAGGTCTTCCTGATTCCAGGCCTGGTGCTCTGTCCATTGTGCCACCTAGCTGCTAAATTCACATCCCATGGAATTCCTCTATCTACCAATCTATTATTATTACTTTAGTTACCCTTCAAGAATCATTGATTTCATTTGTGTGGATGCTTTCTCTTCAGATGCAAAATCTAACCCTTCCATAACTTTGTAGATGACCCTCATGAGTTAACTTAAAAAAAAAAATCTCCTGGTGATCATGCTGACAACAATGAACTTCTCCAAGCTTGCTAAGCCTATCCTTAGATTACAAATGTGTAATTACACCCATGTGGAAAGCATACTAAACTATGTTGCTTGAAGTATGGACCTTAACCCTTTTTTAACAGCAGCAATAGGTCTTTATTGGCATTTATATGTGCCCCACGTCCACAGTGTTTTGTACACTTGCAAATATCATAGAAGTCTTTACTTCTTTGAAAAAGCGCAAATGGACTCTATTTACTTTTAACTTCCAAACTTCAAGCATTTACAGCAATTGAGTAAAAGCAAATCGCTTAGATTTAAGACTGACACAAACCAGGCTCTTTCATTGGCAACATTCAAAGTGCTCTAAGAGTCAAAGGTTTTGTGTAAAAGAAAAAACAAAACAAAACTTAAAACATATATCCTATCTGATGGAATTTTACATGTACAATACTGAATGAGAATTATATTTCTCCAAAAACAAATACCTTGTCTTAAAAAAAAAGATTTCCAAGAAGCCTAAAGTGTCAAAATTCACTTTTGTCCCTTTAAAAAGGTTTAAAGGTTAAACTTATTGTCTTTCCCTCAATTCATTTGCTTAAATATATACCCCACAGGTATAAATGGGTCAAGTATAATTATAATATGCAAAATTATTGAATCAGAATACTGAAAAGCAGGAGATTCAAGACATATGAAAGTAATCATCAAAGAGTAATTAATCCATGCTCATATGTTGCCGAGGTAAAGAAATACACCTTTATGATTTGCACATAACTGCAGGTGTGTTTGAACAGATCTCTAGTTACTGAAATATATGTAACAATTGGCCTTTAATCACTGAAATTTATGCCTAATGTGGAGGTGGGGTATAAATGTGCATTTGAACAAATGTTTTATGCTTGTGTGAGTAGTTTTATTTTCTATCTACTTACTATTAGTTCATCCTTACATAGAGCTATTATCACAACAAATATTATTAGTATTAAAACAATTAAGAGAATAGGGCATAATATACCAATTTACTAATTATAATTAACTGGTTTAAAAATTGGCAAGTGACATTTTTTTAAAGCAATTGGGGTTAAATAACTTGCTCAAGGTTACATGGCCAGTCATTATTTTACGTATGGGTGCTTATTTTCTGAGGCCGGGACCGATCCCGGGTCATCCTAACACCAGGGCCAGCACTCTTACACACTGCGCCACCTAGCCACCTTGCCAAGTGACATTTGAAGTGCCAAGGGTGCTCACTCCTTTACTAGTGGCTATATGCATAAGGCAGGTAGAAATAGCTAGAATAGTTAGAAGCAGCTAGGTGGTATAGTAGATAGAGTTCTGGGCCAGGAGTCAGGAAGATCTGAGTTCAAATCCAGCCTTGGGTAGTTTCTAGCTTTGTGACCTTGGGAAAGTGACTCAATTTTTGTTTGCCTCAGTTTCCTCAACTACAAAATGAGGATAATAATAGCATCTACCTTCTAGGGTTGTTGTGAGGACCAAATGAAGCAATATTTGTAAAATAATCTTTGTAAAGCACTTAGCAGAATGCTTGGCTCATAGGAGATGCTATACAAATGCTAACTATTATTTTTATTAAATAAGGAATGCCTCAGAGCCATAGTCTCAGACGTGAAGTAAACAAGTTTAGTCTGAAGCCAATCTTCATCAGTGGGGCATTCCCCTCCTAATTTGACCAAATAAGGACAGTTTCCTCCATTCTACTTTCCTCCATCTACTCACAGAGAGATACATAGACAGAGTCCAGTTCTAAGATCTCTGATCTCTCAAGAAATAAGAAATGAGGTCCTAGGATTTCCAACACTGCAGGCACAGAGGTCCCTAGATTTTCACATGTTTCTTTGAGAACTTGAAAAATATCTTTGACAAGATCCCATCAGGCCTCTTCACAATACCCGAGATAGTGTTATATTGCTGTGGATATTCAAGGTTCTACTGTCTGTCCTTCTAACAGACTCGTGCAAAGCCAAGCACGAGCAGCTTTCCAGGGGATTGCTGCTATGAACAGCTTTCAAGGTTCTGATTACATAGTATAGTGAACTCTCTATTTATTCAATAAGAAATCAGAGCAAAACATTCACAGAAAAAAAGTACAGCATTCACAATGTTACAACTTATCACAGAAAATCAAAATAACAGCATTCACGATGTCACTACTCAACAACTTATCACTAAAATGGCCACATAGTTTTCACCAAGGTGGTCACATAGTTTTGAACAAAGTACAATCATTTAGTAACTCAACTATTTATTACTCAATATATAACATCAACTATTTATTACTCAATCATCAATCACTCAATCAACTCAATCACTCAATCATCCTTAAGGAGGATTGGGACACAAAGTACAAAAGTCAAAGTTGTCCACCCATGGGGTGCAATTCAGTTATAACTTCAACAGTCACTACTCAGTACCCTCTTAAGGGGTAGTGGAAAGTACAAATGCCATCCACCCCTAGGTTACAAGTAAATTACAATTTCATCAATCACTACTCAGTATCCTATTTCACCAGTGACTACTCATACAATTTCATCAGTCACTACTCAGTATCCACAGAGAGGCCTTTTCATCTTCACTCGAGGAGGGTAGCTCTTCCCTGAATCCACCAAACTGTCACCTGGCTCAAAGGCAGACAGCTCCCAGTTCCTTGTCCAGCTCTCTATGCAGTTCCTGTTCCACATTGGAGCTCACAGTGTCCAGTCCACCTCAAATCTTTCACAGTCTCTGTTCCTGGGAAGACAAGGATTAACAAAGCCACAAGCACATTCATGCACATTAACAAAGTCACAACAACATTTGTACAAAGTACCAGCACCACAGTTATGTTTCCTCAGTCTTCAGCAGTTCCAGCTGGCCCTCGGAAGTCCTCAGCACCACAAGCTCTGTTCTCAAAATCAAAATCACTTTATCCAACCTCCATGTGGCTTGCTCCAAGAAATTCTGTCTCAGTTCTCCATTCTCATTCCTCTTCTTAGTTCTTCTCAATTATCAGTTCAGTCTTCAGTCCAGTAGCAGCTGCCCTGCCTCCATGATGCTTACCCCAGGAAATTCTGATTGTCTAGCTTGTGCTCTTCCTCAAATATGGCATAGCTCCTCCCTGTTCAGCCCCTTCCTGTTACATCAGCAACAGAGGTTCATACCTTCTGTTTCTTTAACAGAGGCTTAATTTGAAACTAGGTGCTAAGTACCTTTTAGCTTAGCAATACAAAGGGATCTTCAAATTTCATTACTATTACAACTCATGGGGACTAGAGCAGGGCTTCTTAAACTTTTTTTCACCCACGACCCCTTCAGTTCTTCAAGGATGGATTCACTAGGAAGTGTGACAACTGTACATTCTTGATGGCATCAGTGATGATGGTTTAAGTATTTTGACTTCACTATTCAGCAACTCCATCACTAACTAAAAGTGAGAACAAGAAACTCCAGAGATGTGGATGGTGTCAGTAACAGAGAGCATAAAAAAGATTTCTTCATGATAATGTGTAATGTGTGGATTTCTGGGGGAATGATTAATGCACCATAGACATTCTCCAAGTGCTTACAGTCTCTTCTTTCAGAGATACAAAAGGGGCAATAACAAAAAAGCTAGCCTGGGGATATGCATCATTCACTTGTAGCACATTATCAATGAGACTCCCCTCTGCTTTTAGAACATATAAAATTAATTTTTTAAAATAATTTTTAATTAGCAAAAAATCTGTTTTCTTCCTCTTACATCCCCATTCCCATAAAAAAAGAAAAAGAAAATGTTTAACAAATCACATAGTCAAGAAAACTACTTCCTGCATTGACCATATCCAAAATATATCTCTCACCTTGCACTTAGAATTCATCACCTCTCTAAGAGTTGGGAAGAATATTTCATCATCTATCTTCTGCAATCATGGTGGGTGGTTGTGTTGATCAGAGTTCTTAAGTATTTATTTTTATTTTTATTTTTGCTTTTTGGAGGGCAATTGGGGTTAAGTGACTTGCCCAAAGGCACACTGCTAGTAAGTGTGTCAAGTGTGAGGCCAGATTTTAAATCAGGTCCTCCTGACTCCAGGACCAGTGCTCTATTCACTGTGACACCTAGCCGCCCTCATTCTTAAGTATTTCAAAATTTGTCTTTGCAGTGTTGTTGTTATTGTATAAATTATTCTCTTGATTCTACACAATTCGCTTTGTATCAGTCCTTACAAATCTCCCCAGATTTATCAGAAACTATCTCTTCTGTCATTTCTTATGGCAAAATAGTATTTCGTTACATCTACATACCATACTTTTTTCAGCAATTCCCCAATTAATGGGCATTATCTTTACTTCTAGTTCTTTGCCATCACAAAAAAGAAACTACTATAAATATTTGTGTACATGTGGGCCCTTTTCTTCTTTCTTTGATCTCTTTGGCATATGGGCTTAGTAGTAGTATCACTAGGTCAAAGGGTATGGAAATGTGGTATATTTCCAAATTGCTTTCCAACATAGTTGGACCAACTCATAGTTTTGCCAACAGTACAACAATATAGTTCTTTTTTTGTTCTACAACCCCTCCAACCTTTGTCATTTTCTCTTTTTTTGTGAACTTTGCTGATCTAATGAGTGTGGAGAACCTCAGACTTGCTTTAATTTGTATTTTACTAATTACTAGTGATTTGAAGCACTTTTTCACGTCTATTGATAACTTGTTTTTCTTTTTCTTTTTTTTCTTTTTTTCTTTTTCCTTTTTGGAGAGCAATTGGGGTTAAGTGACTTGCCCAAAGTCACATGGCTAGTAATTGTGTCAAGTATCTGAGGCTGGATTTGAACTGCTCCTGACTCCAGGGTCGGTGCTCTATTCGCTGTACCACCTAGCTGCCCTGATAACTTGTTTTTCTTAGAGAAATTTCTGTTCATATTCTTTGATCATTTTTATCACTTGAGGAATGTCTCTTTTATTAATTCAAATCCGTTGATAAAATTGATTTCTTCTTTACCCTGTCTACCTTCCACTTATACAAAGACAAAAATGCAATAGTCTCTGAGCTCAGTAAGTTTGAATTCTAGGGGTTAAGAACCCAAGTCTTTCTGACTCCAAACTTATCCCTCTAACTGCTATACCATGTAGATTCTCTGGCTCAGCTTATAATTACATAAGCTGTATAATAGTATAAACAGGAAATGTTGATATGAAGGGCATAATTTGGCTGAGGAGGACTTTCCCCATGGCTTCAGAAAGGGACAGGGAAAGTCCCACAAACCACCCCTGTCGTCATCCCTGGGGTCTGGCTTTTACCTTCCCTCTGGTCATGCCTCTTTCTGCCTTCTTTCTCTGGTGATTGAGGGAAATATGGAAACTGCTCAAGACACCTTGGTTCCAAGCTGCAGGAGATAGAGAGACTTTCAATTTTAGCCCAGGACAATGGTCTACAGAGTCACATGCTTATTCTTTTCCCCTGCTATTTTCAGGGTCCTCATTAACATGGTTATTAATAAAATAATAATAAAAGCTAAGAGTCCCTAGACTATAGTGACCTCTAGTCAAAAGATTAGAGGAGAAAATCTGACCTGTAAGAATCTGTATATCAAATAGTCTCAGCAACCACTTCCCTTCCCCACTTATCTACCCTTTTTGTATTCACATAATGACAAAAACAATTAAAGAATAATTGTATCCTTATCTAGGAAAAACCAGATCTAAAATACTAATGAAACAGCTTAACAAAAGGAATCCGACTTGGAGTTTAAACTTCTTCCCCAGGGAGAGAGAAAAAGGAGGCAGTTGATCTGTGGCTTGGATCTCCTCAGTCTCATCTCTTCTCAGCATACTTTTCATTTAATAAGTGGAGATATAAGCAAAAGCATCTAGCAGTCAACCATTCAAAGTGTCCTCCCTCTTGGCTTCTCTGTTCTTCATCTACTTTTCTTCTTACCAACACACAGATATTACATTTCCTTTAGAGGCACAATTCGATTTTGTATATTTTAACTGAAATGGTGATCAATAGATTCTCTTCTCAGAATGGGAAGACAATACTGTCTTTACTGTCTTCTTAAGACACTCTACCCTCCTTAAGACCTTACTACATTTCCCAATATCCTTAGCCAGGACCTGGACCTGTGGAACATCTGGACCCAATGAAAATAAGAAAAAACAACCCCTATGCTATTTAGTTACCAGAATTGTGCTTTTTAGCCTTACATTGTTATGGAAATGTAAGTTGTTAGATATATTGGTGAAGAATCCCAAATACTTGAAAAGATGAGTTAGTATTAAAGAGTTTCTGGTTATCTCATTGGTCATTATATAAAGAGAATCCAATAATCTGGAAAGGTATCAAAGGTTACTTCTAATTCCCACTAGGCTACCCTTATAGTCAAACTACACAGACTATGCAAAATAAATTTTTGCTATTATAGCATTATGTAATAAAAGGATTTCTAGAAGACTGTTTCATTTAATTTGTGAGTATCAAGATCATGAAAATAGCTTATTATTTAATCTTTTTATCTCTCCATCGGTACATGAGATTTTATTGACTGCACTTGACAGGTTATTAACTCTAAGTATTACTGTTTCTCTGCCTTGTCCATGGCAAAGCATATGCTACATCTAGTTTGGGAGGAATATTATTAGTTTCACAAAATGAAAAATACCCAAATGGTTCTTTCCAAACTGGTGACTATAAATATGTGTATGAGACCATGTATGCTTTGCTTTTTCTCTGTGTTAACATGGTCTACCCTTTTTCAGGTCCTGTGTCTTCCCAGAATTTTTCACCAATCTTAAAAAAGCTAGTGTACTCTGATCTAGGACAAGGTGTTGGGGAGGTGGATGCTAGGCTGTCAGATGGGGTGACTGGAAAGTTTGGATTTTAGTGATGTTGAAATAGGTGGTAGGGAAGCTGCTGCTGGTCAGGTCATGCTGACATCAGATTTCATAAAGCAGGATCAGAAACAGACTTCCAGGACACAATGTAGTTGTGAAGGGCATTCCAATCAGTCAAAATGTTTCCTTATTTGTTCATACAATTTACTTTATAGATTCATGCAAGCTGGACATTTTTTTTACTGAATCATATTATCATATGTCACAAATTTTTCAGTTGTATAGACATGGTCTTAGAATCACCAGCCTGTAAAAAACCTTGCACATATTCTTTATTTTGCATAATAAATTTATTACATGAAAAGGGCTATAAAATATATTTCAATAATTGATTTCTTGATTTATTCTGTAATAATGTTTTCCTATTGATTTTCACTATAAAATTGGAAGCATGTACCCAGGAAATAAAAGCATTTCTTCCAATAGATTGAATTGAGCATTGTTGACGAGGATAGGAATTTTTGAAATCTCAGCAACATGTTGAGAAATGTGGCCTTAGAAAAGATATGTAAGACCGTGATGCCTGATGGTCACACTTCTAATTCCTACTACGCTACCCTTATAGTCAAACTACAAACTACACCTTTTCCTAGGTGTTCTATTTAGAGGGAGGAAGAAATCCCATTAAATCAGTCTGGAACAACAGTCCTAATATATGAACAAAAAATTCCAGTTTCCTTTTCCCTGGAGGCAAACTATCCAACTATCTAACTTTACTGTAGCATTTGAAATAGACAAATGGAAGGCCTCTACACTTTCCAAAGGAAAACACCATTAGGTTTGGAAGATGATTTACTTAGAATCTATGATAGCAGGTGGGGTAAGTGAAACATTTTTTGGGGTGGTGAGGGTAGGGGGTCTATCAAGACAACTTGCAGCACATGGCAGGAGGATTTTACAAACAGAATATTTTGAAGAGCAATTTCAATGAAAGTGGCCCCCTGAAATGCTTCCAGATTTAAAAGAGTAACAAGGCTGACTAGAGTTCAAGATGGTAGATTCAAGACACATACGATAAAGTCTAGTGGGAAACAATTCTGAAAGATGAGATAATTTGTAAATTTCATAGGTCTAAGAATTCTGTAAATCAATTCCTTCTTATATCAGGAATATAAGATAGATTAATCTCTTTTCCTTAGCTACATAGAGAAAAAAATGTTATAGAAGAAAATGTTATAATCACCTTCAGTAACCCACTGTGATGATATTTCTTGTTTCTTAGGTAACTAGGGGGAAAGACTTCTTTTTTCATTGATGATTATGCTAGGAAGCTGTGATCTTATCTTTTTCATAAAGACTACAGCTATTCATGCTTTTCTGTGTTTTCAGAGAGATCATAAAATCACAAAATTTCAGAGAAAAGAATTTGGTTGTAATGGTTTGCTTCGGCCTATAGTTAAAGGGCATTAATTCTTTTCAGGGCTAAAAACAACAACAAAAAAAGAAAAGATAAAAGTGGAAAAAAAGAATTCTTCTTGGTACTGTAAGATGTCAAATCAAGAAAAAGATATATAATGCCATGGACTTGACCTTTTTCTATTGGAAAAACAAAACCATGTTAGATGTGAGGAACACTTGAAAGCTGCAATTTGGATTTTGAACAATGTTTTCCATATGGGGCACATGCCAGCTATAATTTTTACAGGTTTCCAGGTCTCTCCCAAGTGAAATATAGGTTTCAGATTTCAATCTAGAAAGACTTTAGAAATTACAGACTTATAAACTTAATTTTTATACTTGAAAAATACGAGGGAGAAACATGCCTCAAGTTACAAACACCTTATATAAAGTAGGGTACTGACAACAATGAGCACAGGAGCATAAAGGAAAAGTTAAAATGGACTAAAAAGTCATTTAATATAACCCCCTCCCCCCATTTTATAGATGAGGAAACTGAGACCCAGGGAGGTTGTGACTTACACAAAATCTTACACGCAGTAAGAATCAGAGGGGGACCATGGTCTCCTGATTCTAGTGCCCAAGGTCATTCTAAGTTTGCATATACCACTGGTCCATGTGTCCTCTCAAGCTTAATTAAGAACAAGTTTTGTTAGAACAGTGTCGAGATTGTTAAACGTGATTGTTAAACAAAGACCTGATACATCTTTGCTTTCATAAAGCCTCTAATTCTGTCTCTCACAATATACTTGTAAACAAACTGGAAAAATAATGTCTGTCACATTACAACTATGTTGATGTACAACTGACCATATTCCAAGAGAGCTTATCAGTGAAGGCATTAAATTAGGGAAATAGGATAATATAACTTCAGGCAGTCAGCTGGCCCCACTCTTACCCAGTATAGGGATTCTTTATATGACACTCCTATCATGAAAAAAATAGTGTCAGTTCTTGAAGAGGAGGAGGAAAAACTGAAATCTCTTTTAAAAAAATTCATAAAACTGATTAATAATAGATGTGAGTGATAATAATAGAACCTATAGTGTTGGACTACTGTGAACGAAATGAAATAATATCTGTAAAGGGCTTCACAGTCACAAAAGGGTTCTATGTTAGTTTTATATAACACAAAATTTAGTTTCTATTTCATCAAAGTTCTTTCTGTTCACATTATTGTAGTTATTGTGGTTTACTTGTCCTTCCAAGGTCCCATATGATTTCTAAGATTATATGATGATATGATTCCATTGTTTAAATTCAGACACTATTGATCAACTGGCTTGGAGGTTTTACCTACTGTAAGATGGATTGAACTTTGAGATACAAATGACTATAAGCAGCCTTGATAATATAAATTCACTAGAATTTATTTCCCCCTTGACCCAAATCTGATGACCTTCAGGGCAGAGTGTATACCTCTAAAGTCCCTTGGAGATTCTGAGTGTGAACCTTTTTCGAACTACAACACTGGGCAGAACTTCATACTCTTGGCTCATCAGTTACCCGTCAGATTTAGTGAAGGAGGTAAAACCCCAATAAACAAAGGGACAAATGATTTTCAGGAGGATTTTGCCTAATTAGCAGATGGATGACATAATGGCAGTTGCTGGCACTAATTGCCTACTGATGAAACTAATTCAGTTTCTGAAGCAGTGTTTTTCTTTGTTCCTGGTTATTCTTTGTTTTCTGAATGATGAGCTTTCCTCTAGAAATATGCTTCAGGAGAAAAAAAAACTGCTATAAAAAAGTATGGGGCCACTGGGGAAATACATGGTATAATTACCTATGACACCCAAATAAATGATGGCTCCTTCTTCCAGTCCTCCCTCCCTCTAATGACTCTGATGACTGAAGTGTCAGAATTCATTAAGGAGAACAGAAGCTAAATCTCTGGAGATTAAGCAGTCAGCAGGATTCATACCTGCTGCAAAATAAGTTGCCTCTAGAAATGGCAAATCAGTCCACTCTTCTTCCCCTTTGCAACTGACAGAGAGAACCTATTAGGTGCCCATTTTGAAACCAAGGAGAAAGAAAAATCAAGTAGAAGAAAAGTCTTAGGAAGAGAGAGAGAGAGAGAGAGAGAGAGAGAGAGAGAGAGAGAGAGAGAGAGAGAGAGAGAGAGCCGGACTGAGGGATAGAGAGAGAGAGGAGACAGAGAGGGAGGAAGGGAGAGAGACAGACGGAGAGAGACAGAGATGGACAGAGAGACACAGAGACACAGAGAGAGAGACAGAGGGAGACAGAAAGAGAGAGAGAGAGAATGAGAGAGAGAGAGAGAGAGAGAGAGAGAGAGAGAGAGAGAGAGAGAACTTTCTCTTGTTTACCAAGTCAGGCAAAACCTATTTGTCAATGGGTTACATTGGCTTGTTTGAAATCTTTTGGCTTTCAGAAGATAAATAAATATTGCACATGTGAAGACAAGCCAGGCAGTTAGAGGCATTCTTCTTTTAGAGAGTGAAGCAACTACCAATGGAGGAACATCTGGACAATTTTCAATTCTTATAGTCAAAGGGTTCTTTTCTAGTGTATGTCAGGGAGGACTTTAGGATTTCTAAGAAATTAAGATCATAAGACCATCAGTGTTATTTCTTTCTTAAGGAAATATGCATTGGTAGACAAATGGTCTACAGTGACATTACCAGATCAGTTGTGGTCTGTAAATTCTAGTATACTTTTGAAATGTTAAAGAGCATCCTATGGTCAGAATTCCAAAATGACCCTGTAAACACCCCAGCATCTTAATGTCTATTAAATTGCCAGCTTTTCAGAATTGTCTAATTCAGGTGCTCTTAACCTTTTTTGTATCATAGACCTTCTCAGGGATCTGGTAGAGCAAATGTATCCATTCTCAGAATAATGTTTTATAAAATCTATAGAATTACAAAAGAAATCAATTATATTGATATATGGTAATATATGCATATACATATTTAAAAACAAATACACAGAGTCTAGGTTAAGAACTTCTAGTTTAATTCTATCACAAACTAATCATAATGTCAAATAGACCCTGGGTCTTTAAATGCAAATTTCCAAACCACTCTAGGGAGAAGGTGAAGGGAGAATTGCATCCATCACACTCTTATTTAAAATGAGTTTTAACCCCTTAGGCTGAGATGGAAAATATAAAAATCTGCTGCAACTTTTTATCACCAGTTTAACAGAAAACATCTAAATCTTTGGAAATGGAAGCCAATGACTTTACTGAAATGAAAGATGTAGTTTTCAATAAAAGCAGAGTGAAGCCATGTTATTTTGAATGGTATTAGTAATTGGCAGTAGCAGAAGTAGTCTAGAGGAATTGGAGTTTGAAGGAGGTTGGGAATGAATGGAGTATTTTAGTGGAGTGAAACTGGCACTTTGCAGTATCCACCAAACCCTGATAAAGGAATCAGTTTTAGAAAATCAGTCTTTCTCTTACCCCCCCAGATTATGCAGCACTATCATGGAAGGTTCATTAATGGTACTTTGGCTCGGACGTGTAGTGGTAGGAAGGAAGGCTGGGGGGCCTGGCAAAATAAGGAGTATTTGTTGTTTTAAATTTGAAAACAAGTCCAGCTGGTGTCTCCATAATCTCTCGGCTCCAGGATTCATGTACTAAATATTTGGATTTCACTTGGCTGCTCTACTCTAAGTGGGTGTTCTAAATTATTGTTGTTTGTATTTTAGCATATGTATGTATGTGACCCTTCATATTTCACAATGGACCTTATATTTTCAATAATCTAGTCCTTGTCACCTCTTCGTAATGGAGATGACTAAACTTTTCAAACCTGTTCACAGTAAAGATCAGCTAAAAATGATGGTGAAGCAGGAGGAGAGGGGGATGAATCTGTCAATGCCATCACCACATCCAGACCCATCTGAAGCTGTGGCTTTCTGCCCAGGGAATTAAATAGTGGTAGGGGGAGGGGAATTAAAGAGCTGGCACTTGGCAGGAGCTGTGGCCTGACAGTTGCCCAGTGTTAAATTCTTATTGACTTATCTCTCTAGCCAATCCTAATGAAAATTTTCTCCTTTAGATTTTACACCAGACTTTGCTTTTTAGAGTTAAAATAAAAGGGATGCTACTGTTTTTGACAAAGTGTATGATAGGAAGATATTTCATCTTCTCAGCTATGTTACAAGTGCAGGAGCCTCCACACCCATTAGCTCCATTGACTTAGTATGTGTGACTCTCTTAGGAGTACTGTGCAGTTGTGCCCAGGGAATCTGATAGAATAGAACCTGGCTCAGACAGTCAGATGATATAATATAGTGAGGACCTAATGTCAGAAAATACTTACGTTCAAATCCTGCTTCTGACACTTTCTAATTGTGTGACTTCTCTCAGCCTCAGTTTCCCATCTGTAAAAATGATGTTTCAAACCTCCCCTCCCCCCAAACCTATAGTGCCTAACTTACAGGTTTGTTGGAAGAATGAGATGATATATTATAAAGTATTTTACAAAACCTTAAAAAAAAGTCAGATAATACAGAAATCCTTAAGACTCATACTTTAGCAAAGCCACAAAGAATATTTGTGAAAGCCTGAGGGGAGTGGAGAAGGAAATGGAAAGCCATAGAGAAGGACAGTTCAGAAGAAAGGCCCTTTTTTTCCTTCTGCAGAAGAGAAGGGTTTAACCTCTCTCTCTCTTAGAGAGAATGTAAAGATGATGCCGGAGGCGCTATAATCTTCTCACAAACTACAAAGTATGTGTGACAAAGGCAAAGTAGAAAGTGTCTGGTTCTATTTAAGGCAGATTTGATAGAGCAGAAAGGGTGCTACTTAAAAAGTGTCCCTTAACCTCAGTTTCCTCAACTGTAAAGTGGGGATAACAATAACATTTATTTTGTAGGGTTGTTGTGAAGATCAAATGAGATAATTATAAACAGCTCCTGGCACATAGTAGGTTCTGTATTAAGGTTTAGATTTGTTATTAGTCAGTTTTCTGTTTTTGGCCATGCCATTATCTAGCTATGAAAAGGGAATAATAATACTTACCTCCCTTACACAGTATAATGAGGATAAAGAGATATAACATATTTGAAAGTATCTTAAAAAAGAAAAGAACCCACAAATGTAAGTTATTGTCATTACAATATGTACAAACACACATGCATGTTTTAATTTTCTTACTCATTAATCCCCAACTCAATGCACGACTCAGTCCTTTTTTGAGGATAATCTTCAAAGACAACTAGGAAGAAAAGAGAGTTAGGCTCCCTTTAGGTGGCTTTTCATGGCTATAAAAGTCCCCTCAAAGGGATTGCTCTCATATTGTGAAATCCCAGTCATTCATGAGGGAGCTCAGGGAAATATCTTTGTTTTTGAGCCTGATCCTTCAGTTGAGGGAAGCCTTGATTCGTTTGGGGAGAGGTATTAACTGTCTCAGCCTTCAGGGACCCATTTAGGCTATTACCTATTGGCAGGACACTGAGTGCTTCCTGAGGGAACCAAAAGAATGAATGTAGCTCTGGATCATGAGCTATTTATCCTCTTCTTACCGGTAAGAACCAGTCCCTTCTAATCATTATTGAAAATTCATTAAGCACCCTATGTCCTTGATACTACTTAACCTGAAAAAAGCCAGGTCCTTGCTCTTAGTAGAGATCTCTTAGTTCTTTTTAAGACATTGTTAGTTGTTCATGATGCCATGTTAGTAGAGAAATGAGCATCTTATACAATGCTGAATATTTTCTAAGTGACAGATTTACACATTGTGAAATCTGGAGAGCAACTGAGGACTCAAGTCAAGTGTGATATTACCATGGAAACCTTGTCAATTACATTCCAGGTGTCACATAGGGAGAGTGTCTCAAACAAGAAAAGACTAAAAGATTCACATCCTTCCTGGTCTGGTTGTTAAAGTGAATTATGGTTTGAGATTACTAAGATACTTTGATTTTATTTTATAAATTCATTGCCTAATCCCCATGTTAGGAAAACACACCCTTCTCATCTCTGACTTGAAATTTGTCTTCTTTAAAACTCAGATCATGCTATTTTCTCTCAAAAAAGAGAATTTTAAATGGTATTCAAAGTACAATATGAATCAGGCATGGGACAGGTATTTATTTTCTACACACAAAAGAAATGCAAAAAAAAAAACAACAACAAAATACTCTCACAAGCATACAGTGGCATTCAAGACAAACTCAGCAAAGAGTGACACTCCCTACTATAATCTATGGCTGGGAGGTTGAATTGGAGGTTGAGTATTCTTTGGGATTCTTGATTAGGTATTTTACATCTTACCTTAGTTGCACTGTCCAAACAGCTCTCAGTATACATCTGCTGGTAAAATAGGGTTAATGCAATCCTCGTGTTAATGTCTATCCTCTTTAAGAGCACTGGACCTGTTGAAATAAAAAAGTTTCCTCCAAGCCTGGGCATGTCAACCTTGCAAGAGATACTTGTTTACCTAACCTTACAAAAGAACTAAATGGGCAGGTAGGATACACAGTGGAAAGAATGCCAGGCCTGGAGTCAGGAAGATTCCTTTTTGTGAGTTCAAATCTGGCTTCAGACACATTAGCTGTGTGACCCTGGGTAAGTCACTTAACTCTGGTTGTCTCAGTTCCTCATCTATAAAATGTGTTGGAGAAGAAAATGGCAAACCACTCCAGCAATCTTTGCCAAGAAAACCCCAAAAAGGGGCAGTTAAGGTGGCACAGTGAATAGAGTACCAGCTCTGGAATCAGGAGGACCTGAGTTCAAATTCTACCTCAGACACTTAACACAATAGCTGTGTGACTTTGGGTAAATCAACCCAATTGTCTTTCCCCCCTCCAAAAAAAGACCCCAAAAAACCAAATGGGGTCACAAAGAGTCGAACAGGACTGAAAAATGATTGACATTGAATAGAGCACTGGCCCTGGAGTCAGGAGGACCTGAGTTCAAATCTGGCCTCAGGCACTTAACACAAAACTAGCCATGTGACTTTGGGCAAGTCACTTAACCCCAATTGCCCCCTCACCCAAAAAAGCAAAAAAAAAAAAAAAGAAAGAAAGAAAGAAAGAAGGAAAGAAAGAAAGAAAAATGATTGACATGAACAAAAGTACCAACATGAAAGCAGAAAAGGCAGGCAAGAGCCTCAGTGCAAGCTCCCCTATTAGAGAATCTCTGCAATAGCAGCCATATGAATAAGTGGTACCAGGTTGGACAAGGGCCAACTTTTTCCTAACTCTCAGTAGAAGTCTCAGAATTACATAATAACACCTAGAAGACTCAACAAAGGGAAAACAAGCCAGAAGCAATCTACAATGTAGCCAAATTCTGTGACATAAAATCCCTGGAGCCCCCAGAAAATTACCAGGGGGATTCTGGGTGGACACTTCCCAATTCTACATCTGTTACACATTTATTTCAGGGGATGTGAAAAAAAAAGTCTTTATTTTTGCTAACCTTTGATTTCTTTTATAAACCTATATATTTTATGTATCTATAAACATTATTTGAAGAAGGGATCCATAGGCTTTACTAAATTGTCAAAACAGTCTTTGTGAAAAATAGTAAGGTTAAGAACCCCTGCTCTAATGGGAGATTAGGGCCAGGTTCTGAAGAGCTTTAAGTACCAGACAAAGATATTTACATTTCACCTTAGGGGTTATAGTGAGCCATTAGAGTTTATTGAGCAGGGGAATTACTTGGTCAGATCTGTGTTTTAAGAACATCAAGGATGTGGAGGATGAGATTGGAACAAATTTGATTCAAGGAAATTAATTAGGAAGCTTTTTTTTTTTTTTTTTGCTTTTTGGAGGGGGGGGATGCAGGGCAATTGGGGTTAAGTGACTTGCACAAAGTCACACAGCTAGCTTTTGTGTTAAATGTCTGAGGATGGATTTGAACTCAGGTTCTCCTGACTCCAGGGCCCGTGCTCTTTGACACCTAGCTGCTCTGGAGGGTGAGAACATTGAATAGGCTCTTCTTTTTCTTGTTAGCCAGACTTGACTTCTGCCTGTGAATTGCTCTGGTCCTTTTGGCATGGAGGGATCTTGACATTCTTGCACCAGTTCTCTCCTTGCCCTCCCTGCCAGTTCAAATTCCCTGAATTATTTCTGCAACACCTTACCTTGGCTTTAAAAATACTAAAATGGATCTGTGATCTCACAGAGACTAAGCTTAGTGTTCCTTACTGCTAACCAACTTATAAAGGCTTGAAGCAAGATAGCCAGTCAAGTCAGATCAATAAGCATTTATTAAGTACCTACTATGTGCCAGGAGGAGCAGCTAGGTAGTGCAATAAATAAAATGCTGGGCCTGGACTCAGGAAGATTCATCTTGGGCCAGTCACTTCACCCTGTTTGCCTCAGTTTCATCATGTGTAAAATGAGCTGGAGAAAGAAGTGGCAAACCACTCCAGTATCTTTGCCAAGAAAACTCCAAATGGGGTCATGAAGAATCAGATGTGTGAGCAACAAGAACAGCACAATAGTGTCTATCTCTATACCGTAATATCTGTAATGTTCTGGTATTTTCTGGAAGGTGCTAGATACTCAGGCTGTCGCAAAATAGACTGGATATGTCCAAGTGTGAGGGACACACATGCCTACTTTCTGTTCTTTTACCATCTACCCTTCCCCAATCCCTACCTGAGCACTCTGCATTCCAGTGACATGGAATTTCTGATTTTTATTTCTATTGAAATATTGAATAGAACACTGGCCTATTCTATTCTCTATTCTGTTTTCTATTTCTCATATTAGACAGTCCTTTGAGACTGTATTTTCATTGGCAGCTTCCAATGCCCCAAATTCTCTTCCTCCTCCTCTCTGCCTTTGCGATTCTCTAGCTTCCTTCAAGTCCCAGATAAAGCTCACTCTCTTTAAGAAGCCTTTCCTGATTCCTCTTTAATGGCAATGCCTTCTCTCTGTTAGTTATCTCCAGTTTATTCTGTATATATCTAGTTTGCACATAATTGTTTGTGTGTTGTCTCCCCCATTAGGCAGTGAGTTCCTTGAGAGCAGGGACTTTTATCTTTTTTTGTATTTCCGGTATTTATCATATTGCTTGGCCCATAGTAGGTGCTAAATAAAGGCTTGTTGATTCAACTTCTTATCTTGTTTCATACTGTTGCTTGTGAGGATAAACCCCTGAATCTGAAATAGTTAAGAAATTTATTAGGTTGTTTAGTAGAGGAGAGTAACCTAGAAAGGAGGTATGCCTCCCTGTCCTCCAGACTCTGGAAGGTTTGCATTATACAGGTTTTAGGGTTCAGGGTGCCTGTACACCTATCATACTTACCCAGTTAAGCAATTTTGTCAATGGGGCAATCTGACCAAAACATAAGCCTGGGTGGACCCATCACAAGGATTCAGTGTGGCAGCCCAAAACGAGTATGATTTGGGTAGATCCAGGACCTTGTAGCCATCTCCAACATTTCTAGAAAGTTACTGGGATCAGGCAAAATTCTAGGTATGGCCAGCCTTTAATCATTCATATAAGGTAAAATTTAAGCAGTACAATAATGTTCCCCCCCGCCAAAAATAGAATATTTGGATGTACTTGCCTAATAAAGTATATAAATGTCAGTTATCATTGTTACTGTTATGTTATACACAAATCAGTGTCACAATTTAATTAAATTTTTAATAAATCTTTTTGACTGATGATGTGAAGGAAATCTTTTGCCATTTTAGCCCAGATTGCTTAACTTCCCTTATTTCCTACTATTTATCAGTCTGTCTCCTCTTCCTTTCACAGGAACTCATCCAAGAAACTCTTCATCCGACCGTCTTCCTCCCAAGCACGTTCAAACACTTCCACCTCTGACCTTTCTTTAGAGCCATGTTACCCCTTTTCACTCCTCCCTGCATGGAAGAGACATATAAAGCATAACATTCCATCCAGAAGCACAATACAGCTCTATTATGTTTTCCTTTGAAGGGATATCTGTGTTTGACAGAGGTTCCTGGTTGTCTTCATCACAACCTGAAAATGCCTACATGTGTTGTTGTTAAGTGACAGTTGGTCAGAGCCCTCCTATTGACACATGACCCATAACTTAAACAAGAAGCTTTCTTTTACTTAGTGAATAGATTACCTCTGAGAAAATAGCAATAGCTAGGTTTGTTTCCTTAGGTAGGAAACCAGTTTGTACTTGAATACTATCAATTACTTCTAATAAGAGGGATTGCAAGTAGTATTATATCTATTTTACAAATGAGAACACTGAGTTAAAGAGAAGAGAATTTTACTTGTCAAATATCACACAGCTAGTAAATGTCAGAGTGGATACTAGAATTCCAGGTCCACTCCTTTACTTCATTTTGTTTTTTTTTTAACTACATTACATAGATTCTATTTAACACGTGGATTGTACACTGCAGGAGGTCATGGACCATACCGCCTTCAAACATTTTACTTTTCTCTGAACCTCATACAGAACAAACACTTATTAAAAAGTTCTTCCTATGTCCTAGGTCAGTCTTTGTAACAAATCTTGAGCTTTTGGTAAGTAGAAAAAAGTCTAACAACAAATTTAAAAATCCACTTGTGAACCATCAGAGCTAGATTTCCTAGCCCTTCTTTATTCTGCCTTGTTGCTTGGTACTGACCTAGGTTCTACCTGGTGGTCTGATGAGTCACAGAGTTAAAAAAAAAAGATACAGTTGGGTGGTTAGCTATAAAGGCAATTAAAAACTTTCTGGGTGGGCCATTTCCCCTGAAGTTGTTAATATTGATGTGTAACACAACATGTGGTTTCTGCTGGGCTTTAGTTCCTTAGACTTCTAGATCTAGAACTGGCAGGGGCTCCTGAGACCATCTTGTCCAACCCTATTATTTAGAGATGAGGACACTATGGCCCAGAGAGTTTAAGATACTTGCCTGAGGCTACACAAGTAGTCTCAGAGGCAGGATTTGTATCATGCTATTTTTCTAGATAATAGCACAAAGTAGAAAAGACAAAACCAAACTCAGAAAGAATGGAGAGGAATCCCCATTGTATTCCAACATACCCTTGATGTTTTTTGATTTTACCCAAAATTGAATCTATTGGAAAAAATGAAAAAAAAAATAATAACATACTCCATGATTGAAATGATCTCCCTCCTCCATTCCCATTCCTAATTTTCTTCTTGAAGTTCTAATTAAAATATCTTTTACTGAAAGCCTTTCCCAACCCTCTTCATTCTTAGTACCCTCCCTTTATTATTTCCTATTGATATTGTATATAGCTTGTTTTGTGTATATTTGTTTCTATGTTTCCTCCCCCATAAGGCACTGTTTCTTGCTTCTTTGTATTTTCCTCACTTAGCACAGTGCCCAACACATTTGTTATTGTTTTTCAGTTATGTCTGATTCTTTGTGATCCCATTTGGGGTTTTCTTGGTGAAGATACTAGAGCAGTTTGCCAATTCCTTCTCCAGATCATTTTACAGATGAGGAAACTGAGGAAAACAGAGCTAGTAAGTGTCTGAGGCCAGATTTTAATTTGAAAAGATGAAACTTCCTGACTCTAGACCCTGTGCCATCTCACTGCCCTTCTTGGCACATAGTAGGGGCTTAATAAATATTTATTTATTGATTGAAAGGTTGAACTCCAACATAGTAATGAAGGTTCTAAGCCTTCAATCTGAGTTAGAATGCATCCTTATCAGAGACCCAAATAATAGCCTGGCTCTTGTACCTTGGCATGAGACTAACAGTCTGAATCAATTACACTCAAGAACTTCGCTCCAATAAATTTGACTTCATATATGTAAAAACAAGAAAAAAAACTAGCAAATGTTCCAATGCAGTCACAAAATAGAAAAGGAAGAAAAAATACACATAATTCCTTTATTTGAGGATTCTGGACCAAAGAGAACATTATCCCTATCCTTTCTTCACTCTATATTCCCACTGGAGGGATTTGATAACGATTTCGTTCAATCAATAAATCAATCAAAGTGTTTACTATTTGCCAGGCACTGTAGTCCTAGAGATCAAAAGAAAGAAAAAGTAGTCGGGGCGGTTAGGTGGCACAGTGAGTAGAGTGTCTGCCCTGGAGTCAGAAGGACCTGAGTTCCAATCCGACCTCAGACACATAATGCACACACAAACAAAAACCTAGCCGTGTGACCTTGGGCAAGTTACTTAACCCCAATAGCCCTCCAAATAAGAAAGAAAAAGTAGTCCCTGCCCTCAAGGATCTTGCATTCTAACCAGGGAGACATCCCCAAATTGATTCACTTAAGATATTTACATCTGCTGTGGAATAAAATCTAGTATAGTAGCTGGGATAAGCAACTGGGTGGCACAGCAGATAAAGTGCTGACCTTAGAGTCAGGGAGACCTGACTTGAAATCTGGCCTCAGACACTTACTAGCTGTGTGATCCTGGGCAAGTCACTTAATCTTATTTGCCTCAGTTTCCTCATATGTAAAGTGAGCTGGAGAAGGAAATGGCAAATAACTCCAGTATCTTTGCCAATAAAACCCCAAATGAGGCCACAGAGATTTGGACATGATTAAAAAATGATTAAACAACAACAACAATAGCTGGACAGGAATGGCTAGTCTAAGGCCCCAGGGGCTGGTAACTTTCAGCAATCTCTGTGCTTCACCTACCCTCAAAGTTTGCCCTGAGTGGGCTTTGCTTAGTGGGTTCCCTGTGCTTCAATTCCATCCTCACCTTAGATTCCTCAGGACAATTCCATGTTTGGCTGTAGTCTAAGACTTCCTCCCTAGCAAAGGGTAGGGGTGAGGGGAGAGGGCAGGAAGTTTAAAAAAAAAAGAATCAGAGTACAAGCACAAATCAGGTATGGGACAGGGAGTTTAATTCTCATATACAGAAAAGGGAATATTGATCATTATAGGACTATAGGATGATTACAGTTAGTTGAAAGGCTAATATTGGAATTGCTTTGGAACATTTGCAATAAGACTGTTCATTATTTATTTTATATATTTCACCTCTACTGAGTATAAACTTATCAACATCAAGTGGGCTTTTCCTTTCAGTGGTTTCTTTCTGGGTAAGTCCTTGTGGTCTTCCCCTCCCTCTGCTGCTGTTGCTGCCTCTAGCCAACACCCTGTTTCTAGGTTGCTTGGGAAAGTGAAAGATGTTGGCTTCTCCTTAAGATCCTATACAAAAGGAAAGGAGAAGCAAACAGGAAGCAGCCCCATCCCATCATACAGGCTTTCCTAGAGTAGGTTAGCTTGGGACCTTGCGGGGGATATGGTGTTAATTGATCCTTGGAGGTCAGAGAATCATCCTTAAACCTCAAGGCCATCTGGAAGAAGAGGCTTGAAGGTTAGGGACTGCCTTTGTAGTGTGCCAAAAAATTCTGGCTCAGAAGCCAATTAAAGAAGTGCTCGTGACCAACGGGAAATAAGATATGTAGATGGGGTAGAGTAGAAGGGCTTCTTCATCACATATACCCAAAGGGAACTGCAAAAGAAAGAAGGTGATGTAGGTGCATGGCATGTGGAACAGGGAAGGCAGAGTGGTATGTGGCTCTGGTGGATCAAAACCATATTAATATGGAAGTAAAAAAAGCTGGAAAGGAAAATGGGGCTCTGGAATATTTGTGTATTTTTGTATCTCCAAAGCCTTGCACAGTGCCTGACACACAGTAGGCACTCAATGCATCTTTATTGATTGGTTGATGACCATCTTTGTATCTTGAGTACAGTATCTTGCCCATTAGGAGAATTTATGAAATGTTTACTAAATTGAAGAATAGGCATTTGGAGCAAGTTAAATAGAACAGTAAAGCTTGTGGCTGTACATGTATTTTGCTTCCCTTGTCTTTGGATATAACCATTTCCACCAGATTCATGACTCCTGGTAGCTATTAGCTTGTCCCTTCATTTTCTATGGTTCTTTTTCATTTTTCTGGTCATAACACTTTTCTGAGGAAGTGTGGGGAATTGATCTAATTGTAGCTGCTGGCTATTGACTGATGTGACACTCAGTTTTGTGTTGAAACTGTGATTCCATTATCAAAGAAGTCAGTTTGTGCTTTCAAATTAAACTCGAAGAATGAGCTAGATGCATTAAAATGAAATCTATTCTTCTTAGCATTCTGAAGTCAGTTTATTGCATTAACCAAATTGAGAAATGATTTCATAGGTGACAGAGAATATAGAACTAGGAATTTTCAGAGTTCTGGGCAATTAGCACAAACTGCAGCTTCAGTTGGTTAGGAAGGTGGCATCTAGCCAGGACACCAATGCAAGATCACTGCTTGGGAGGAAAATGAGGACAAGAGGAAAAGGGTTCAACAGAGTATGCCATCTGCAAACTTTCTTCTAAAACTAATTCTTCTTGTCAAGTAGGTGCTAGCTCTGCTATTTCAACAATGCTGAAAGTTGCACAAATTGTCCATACTCTGGGGCAAAGCTTCAGTCACCCCACCTAGGTTAAAGCATTGTTTGCAGACATATTTGGGGATTAGAATTCACTTAAAATGGTTTAATAAAATGTATATACTGTTTAATTACAACTATGAGGCAAACTGTTCTTCAGTAACAACTGAAAGCACAGATGATGCTCCAGAAGTGAAAAACTATTCTTAACTGTTTTAAAAACTAATAATTGTTATGATCATTGTGAGCACAGATAAAACTATAGCTGGGGTTTTTGACCTGGGGTCCATGAATTATTTAAAATATTTTTTTGATAATTTGATTTTATTTATAAATGATATTCTTTTATTTAATGCTTTTAGAATGAATATTTTGAGAAGGGATCTATTGGCTTCATCAGACTGCCAAAAGGATCCATGATAATAAAAAAAGAGTACCCTTACATAAGGAGACTTCTGCAGGTGGAGTCCAAATGGCAGAGTAGAGAGAGCTCTCAGCTGAGTTTTCCCCAAATTCCTGCCAAACAACTTTAAAATAACCCCTCAAATCAAATTCTGGAGTGGCAGAGTCAGCCCAAGACAACATGGTTGGAAGGAGAGATCTGTGACATGGAGGAGGAGGCTGGCTCAGGGCCTACTTAGATGAAACACCAGTGGTGGGATTAGGTGGTAGTGGCAAAAGCAGCAGCAGCTTTGGGAGCTTTTGAACCAGAGACAGAAAGGGGACTTGACAATTGGTCAGAAGGAGATTACAGGGTACCCTCTGCTAGTAGTAGGCACAGGACCAGACACTTTTTGGCAACTCTGTTGCCTATACCCACTTCTGGGTCATAGTACAAAGGTAGAGAAGAGCGCTTTTGGTCAAAAGAGAGAAGCAGTATCACTTCTGGTCTCAGGGGAGACCAGGCCCTGAGGAACAATATCAATTGCAATCCCATAGGATCAGGGGCCCTTCCCAGGTAAGGATCAGAATGGAGACCAAGAGAACAATGACTAAATCTCAACCCAGATCACACTTCCCAAAACTTCCAAACCCCTCAAAATAACTCTGAAAACTTCTGAAAACAGCAGTGCAAAAAACAAACAAAAACAAAAACCCTGAAGTTTGAGACAGGGTCCCCCAACCCACCAGGAGCAAAAGCCAATATTAACATAAAGTTCCAAATCAAGTAATAGGGTAGAAAAATGAGCAAACAACAACAAAAAGAACCTAACTACAAAAAGTTACTATGGTGATAGGGAAGATCAAGACATAAATTCAGAGGAAGATAATGAAGTCAAAACAGTGACAAGTAAAGCCTCAAAGAACAAAGGTGAATTGCTCATAAACCCAACCAGAATTTTTGGAAACATTAAAAAGTTATTTTCAAAGTCAAATAAAAGAAGTAGAGGAAAAATTAAGTCAAGAAAGCAAAGACAGAAAATTATGAAAAGACAATTAACAGCTTGGTAAAAGTGGCATAGGGCAGCTCAGTGGTACAGTGGAATTGAATACCAGACCTGGAATCAGGAAGACCTGAATTGAAATCTGACCTCAGACTCTTGCTATCTGTGTGACTCTTAGCAAGTCACTCCATCCTGTTTGCCTCAATTTCCTCTTCTGTAAAATGAATTGGAGAAGGAAATGTCAAGCCACTTTAGTATCTTTGCCAAGAAAACCCAAGTGGGATCACAAAGAGTCAGACGTGACTAAAAAAAAAAACCCAAAACCTAAACAACAACAACAAAAAGGCACAAAAATACTGAAGAAAATAACACTTTAAAAAGCAGAATTGGCCAAATGCAAAAAGGGATACAAAAGCCCACTGAAGAAAACAATTCCTTAAAAGCAGAATTGGCCAAATGGAAAAAAAGAGGTATAAAAATTCGCTGAAGAAAAGGGCAAGTGGAAACTAATGACTTTATGAGACATCAATAAACAATAAAACAAAGTCAAAAGAATGAAAAAATGGAAGAAAATGGAAATATTCCATAGGAAAAACAACTGACCTAGATCATAGATCAAGGATAATCTAAAAATTATTAGACTTCCAGAAAGCCATAATCAAAGAAAGAACCTAGATACCTTATTTCAAGAAACTCTAAAGGAAAACGTCCCTAATTATCTTAGAAGCAGAAGGTAAAATAAAAATTGAAAGAATTCACAGATCACCACCTGAAAGAGATCTCAAAATGAAAACCCCTAGGAATATTATAGTCAAATTACAGAGCTTCCAGGACAAAAAGAAAACACTTCAAGCAAATAGAAACTATTCAAATACCATGGAGCCACACTTAGGATGCCATAAGATTTAGCAGCTACTACCTTAAAAGAGTGAAAGGTTTGGAATATGATATTTCAGATGGCAAAAGAGTGGGGTTACAACCAAGAATAACCTACCCAGAAAAACTGAGTAATGTCTTTCAAGGAAAAAAAGGGATATTTTATGAAATAGAAGACTTTCAAGCATTCCTGATAAAAAGAACAGAGATGAATAGAAAATTTGACTTTCAAATATAAGACTCAAGAGAAACATAAAAAGGTAAAAATGAAAGAGAAATCGTAAGGGACACAGTAAGGTTAAACTGTTTACCTTTCCACATGGGAAGCTAACACATGTGTCTTCTGAGAACTTTATCATTATTAGGGAAGTTGGGATTCTACATAGAAAGAGGATACAGGAATGAGATAATTATGGAGGGATGATGTAAAGAAAAATGGATAGATGAGAAAGAGTTATGTCCTGGGAGAAGGGAGAAGGGAGGAGGAAGAACGGGGAGAATTATCTCATATAAAAGGATGGACTTTTACAGTAGAGGTGAAATGGGAGTATAGGCAGGCAATGTTTGAACCTCACTCACATCTAAATTTGGTTCAGAGGGAAATTTTATGTATGCATGTGTGTGTGTATAGGTAATAGAGATCTATCTTACCCAATAAGGAACTAAGAGAAAAAGAGTGTAAGTGAAATGGGGGGGGGGTGATAAAAGGGGAGGGAGGATAAAAGAAGGCAGTGATCATAAACAAAATAGACTTTTGAAAAAGGACAGGATAAACAAGGAGAGAGGAGGATAAATAGAAGAAAATAGCATGGAGGGAAATGTAGTTAGTGATCATAACTGTGAATGTTAATGGGATGGAAATGGATAGCAGAATGTATTAGAAGCCAGAATCCAACAACATATTGTTTACAAGAAACAAACTATAAAAAAAAGAAAGAGACACACAGATGGGTCAGCTAGGTGGCGCAGTAAGTAGAGAGCCCGCCCTGGAGTCAGAAGGATCTGAATTCGGATCTGGCCTCAGACACTTAACACACACACAAACAAACAAACAAAAAAACCTAGCCGTGTGACCTTAGGAAAGTTACTTAACCCTAATTGCCCTCCACAAAATTAAAAAAAAAAAGAAAGAGACACACAGAGTTAAAATAAAGGGTGAGCAGAATCTATTATGCTTCAGTTGAAGTAAAAAAGGCAGGGGTAGCAATCATGATTTTGGACAAAGCAAAAGTTAAAATAGACATAATTAAAAGGGATAATCTTGCTAAAAGTCACCACAGACAATGAAGTAATAGCAATGCTAAACATATATGCAACAAATGGCATAGTATCCACATTCTTAAAAGGAAAAGTCAAATCAGTTACAGAAGGAAATAAACAATAACACTATAGTAGTGAAGGACCGCAACATTCCCTTCTCATAACTAAATAAATCTAGCTATAAAATAAATAAGAAAGAAGTTAAGGAGATAAATAGAATCTTAGAGAAGTTAGCTATGATAGATCTCTGGAGAAAACTGAGTAATAAAAAAGAATATATGTGGCACCTTCACAAAAACTAAACATGTATTAAGGCACAAAAACCTTATAATCAAATGCAGAAAAGCAGAAATATTGAATTAACCCTTTTCAGACCAAAATATAATAAGAATTACATTTAATAAAGGACTATAGAAGCATAGATTAAAAATTACTTGGATAGAGCACCGTCCCTGGAGTCAGGAGGACCTAGGTTTGGATTCGGCCTCAGACACTTCACACACACACACACACACACACACACACACACACACACACACACACACACACTAGCTATGTGACCTTGGGCAAGACACTTAACCCTGATTGCCCTGCCCTCCCCTCTCCAAAAGAGCAAAAAAAAAACCAATTACTTGGAAAAGAAACTAATACTAAAGAATGAGTAGGTCAAAGAACAAATAATAGAAACAATCAATAATTTTATTAAAGAGAATGACAACAGAGTTGTAGGATATAAAATAAACTCACATGAATCATCTTCATTTCTATATATTACTAACAAAACCCAACAGCAAGAGATAGAAAGAGAAATTCCATTTAAAGTTACTGTAGACATTATAAAATATTTGGGAGTCTACCTGCCAAAACAAACTCAGGAACTATATGAACACAATTATAAAACACTTTTCACACAAATAAAGCCAGATCTAATTTGAAAAACATCAGTTGCTTGTGGGTAGGCTGAAGTAATATAATAAAAATGATAATTCTAACTAAATGAATTTACTTATTCAGTGCCATACCAAAGTGCCAAAAATTATTTTATAAAACTAGAAAAAATAATAATAGAATCCATCTGGAAGAACAAAAGGTCTAGAATATCAAGGGACTTAATGAAAAGAAATGCTAGGGAAGGTTCATACCAGATCTTAAATTGTATTATAAAGCAGCAATCATCAAAACTGCTTGGTACTGGATAAGAAATAGAGTGGTGGATCAGTGGAATAGGTTAGGTACATAAGACACAGTAGTCAATGACTAGGGTAATCAACTGTTTGATAAACCCAAAGATCCCATTTTCTGGGATAAGAACTCACTATTTGACAAAATCTACTGGGAAAACTGTAAAATAGTATGGCAGAAACTGGGCATAGACCTACATCTGATACCATATACCAAAATAAAGTCCAAATGGGTACACAATTCAGATGTAAAGTGTGATGCTATAAGCAAACTGGGAGTGCAAGGTAAAATTTACCTGTTGGATTTATGGAGAACAGAAGAATTTGTGACCAAACAAGAGATTGAGAACATTACGAAATGCAAAACGGATAATTTTGATTACACTAAATTGAAAAGTTTTTGTATAAACAAAGTCAATGTAACCAAGATTAGGAGGGAAGCAGAAAATTGGGAAAGAATATTTACAACCAGTGTCTCAGATAAAGGCCTTATTTCTAAAATAAATAGAGAACTGAACCAAACTTATAAGAATACAAGTCATTGCCCAGCTGATAAATGGTTAAGGATATGAATGGGCAGTTTTCAGATGAAGAAATTGAAGCTATCTATAGTTATATGAAAATAATGCCCTAAATCACTATTGATTAGACAAATACAAATCAAAACAACTTTTAGGTACCACATCACATATATCAGATTGTCTAATATAACAAAACAAGAACATTATAAATGCTGGAGAAGATGTGGGAAAATTGGAACACTAATGCATTGTTGGTGGTGGAGTTGTTAACTGATCCAACCAGTCTGGAAAGCAATTTGGAACTATGCCCAAAGGGCTATAAAAATGTACCTATCCTTTGACTCAGCAATATTACTTCTAGGTCTGTACCCCAAAGAGATAATAAAAATGGACCCACAAGTACAAAAATATTTATAGCAGATCTTTATGTGGTGGCAAAGAATTGGAAATCAAAGGGATGCCCATCAATTGGGCAATGACTGAACAAATTGTGGTATATGAATGTAATGGAATGCTATTTTGCTAAAAGAAATGATGAGCAGGCAAACTTCAGAAAAACCTGGAAAAGCTTATATGAACTGATGCTAAGTGAAGTGAGCAGAACCAGGAGACACTGTTCACAGTAACAGCCACTTTGTGCAATGACTGTCTTTGATAGACTTAGCTCTTCTCAGCTATACAAGGATCTAAGACAACTCAAAAAGACTCACAATAGAAATGCTATTCACATCTAGAGAAAGAACTATAGAGTCTGAATGCAGATTGAAGCATACTATTTGCTCTCTCTTGTTTTGTTTTGTTTCTTTTTTCTCATGGTTCCCCTCCACTGGTTCCAATTCTTCTTTACAACATCACTAATGTGAAAATATGTTTAATATGAATGTATATGTAGAACCTATATCATATTGCTTGCTGTATTGGGGAGAATAGGATGGTAGAGAAGATTTAAAACCCAAAAGTTAATGGAAGTGAACTTTGTAAACTAAAAATTAATTAATTAATCAAAGAAAAAGAAAGAGTGACAACAATGAGACAACATTCCAGAATTTGAGGGATGTAGTCAAAGCAGTACTTGGGGGAAATTTTATATTTCTAAGCTCTAGCTTAAATAAAATAAAGAGCAGATTAACAAATTGGGCATGACTAAAAAAACTAAACAAAAAACAAATTAAATATGCCCAAATAAACACCAAAAAGGAAACTGTGAAACTCAAGAGAAAGTAATAAAATTGAAAGTAAAAAAAACTTAATAAAACAGGAGGAAAACCCAATATGAATGAAGTAGTCTAAAGTATAGCATTTTTAAAAACAGGTACTTTTATTACTTTAATGTTTGTAGTTAATTTGAACCTACTAACAGAGATCCTTGGATGACCTAATTATCCAAATGACTAGATAAGAATAATTTATAATGAACTGTCTATCTAAAGGTCTTGAGGTATTTGGAAACATCCTTTTCAATTTTTATCAACATTTTCCCAGCTGTTTGGTTTCGTTTGCAATATTTATTTATTTTCATTATCTCTGAATACAGTTTGTTAAGCAAAACAGGGGAACATTTCAGTTCACAACTATCTAAAATGATCACAAATTGCATCTTAGCAGTCAAACTAATGAGCTTTTACCGCATCTTTAAAATGGGTCAAAAATGTCATAAAGAACATATACCTAAGGATATGAAAAATTACTTTAATGATCCATCAGACAGCATATATTTTTTAAGTATTCACTTTGTGTCTGGTACTATGCTGAGTGCTTGGGATACAAAGATAAAAGTCTGTCCTCGGGTACTTACATTTTAATAGGGAAGACACCATGTACCTATGCAGGTACATACAAAACACATACAAGGTAGGAAAAAAGGTAATCCTGAGGGAAAAGATCCATCTAGCAGCTAGGAGACTAGGCAAGGCTTCATTCTGAAGGTGGCATTAGATATGAGTCCTAAAGGTAACCAGGAATCCAAAGAGATGGAGGTGAGGAAGGAGTGCATTCCTGGGGTGGGGTTCATTTGGGCTTAGTTATAGAGACAGGAGATGGAATTCCAAGTTTGGGGAAGAGCAAGCAGCCCAATTTCACTGCTACCTCTTTAAGTGCCAAGGGCCTAGGATTCATTTTCCCTGTCTCCTTTACCTCCTCCACATTTTCTATCCCAGGGAAGGGCAGAGCCTCAAGAAAGCTGAGCAGCCCAGACTTCCCACCATGTCTGGGCTCAGGCCAGGGGTACTTGTTTTAGTGAGCTCATTAAAATTGACATCAACCTTCCTCTATCCCTCCCAGAAGGAGACTGACTGTGATCGTTTCTTACTGATCTGCGCCAGTTCATCTTTACTATTAGATGGATGAAATTTTTGAATTTATTCATGCCATTGGTGTGAGCTTACCATGTACAGCTTAGATCTTTAATGAGATCATAATATTAATATTATTTCTCAGGGGCTTTATTGGATTTTGATTATATCGAGTTGTTTTATGAACTATAAATAACAATAAAATTGTGCCAGCCTCTTTAATCAAGAACTACTTAAATAGGAGTAAATTAAAGATATTTGGTGGGAGGTAAAATACCCCAACAATCCTGTGAAATGCTAATAGCTACTTAGAATAATTCCCCTGTGTTAGATTCTAAGAATAATAGTGCCCAGGAGTCTGGATTAATTTTCTCTGAGATAATATATTATCTAGCTTTAATATACTGAGAAAAGCCCACAGGGTTTGATGCTAATCTTTTCCTCAGAGCTGAGAATATTGTCAGTGTCAAAAGCAACAATAAAGGAATACTTCTGTTAAAAGCTACCTTCTCCTCCCGTGTCTCTTCTCTAGCTTCATGGTGGTGGAAAATTGAAGTGAAAACAGAAGCTTGGTTTCCACACTACTTGCCTCTCTTTCTTTGGCATGTATCATGAAAATTAGAGAGGGAAAGTTGCTTAGAAATTGAGTTCCCCAGTGTCTTTCTATAGATAAGGAATTAGAGGTCCAGAAAACTGAAGTCATTTGTCCAAGTTTACTAGAGCCTGATGATGGAGACTGGATCTGAATCCAGAGACTTTAACTGCAAATGTTGAACTTTTTTCTCTTGTCTACACTGGAATTCTACTGGAGAAAGGAAAGGGAGATTAAGGTACCATGGTTAGACCATATTACAGGAAAGTAGGGAGAAATTATTCAGTAAACTTTGGGTTCTAGATGACTTTCACCTCTCATCTTTACCATGTCTTTTTTTTTTAAGTCAAATTCCTTTTTTAGTTAAATAAGCCTATGTTTTGCCAGGTGGATTACCTCATCCTTATTCTAATACCCACACTGTCTCCCACAAAAGGAAAATTTAAAGTCTTAATTTGTTCTGTTGTTCTTTAGGAATTGGGCAAATTTTGTGGTGCCTAATGGATGAGTTGAAATCCTGTCTTCATCTTTTGGTGCTTTAGTACCCTTTCCTTTACAAGAGGAATTGATATGTAACATCTTTTAAACCTTCAACATTAAAACTTTGGGGCTTTTAGGGGCGGAGCCAAGATGGCAGAGTAGAAACAGCTCATCCAAGCCACTCTGCCCCCAGATTCCCCCCAAACTATGTAAAAGGGGACTCTGAACAACTTCTGGAGCCCCAGCACCCACAGAACGACACAGAGAAGCTAACCTCCTGCTGAGGATAGCCCAGCAGCCCTGCAGGAAGGACCAGCCCAGTGGTCTGGGAGTCAGCAGGAGAGCACAGGAAGCAGAGCTGAGCGGAGCCCAAGTCAGCATGAGCCGAGGTTTTAGCCCCAGCGCGCCAGGGCCAGCAGCCGGCTGGAGGAACCCCAGAACACCAGCGGCCCTGGCGACTCCAGAATTATCAACATAGACATGCCTAGGACAAAGTAAGAGGTTAGTGTCCTATGGACTTTGGGACCTGTATTTGGGGGAATGCGTTGGCTCCCTCCCCTGGGGGCTAGAAGCTGATGAGGAGACACGCCATTTTGCAGTTTTCAGAGGCAGCTACAGCTCCTGGCCTGCAATTAATTGTAGGGAGATACAGCGATCAGTCTTGGGGGGTAATTGCTCTTGCTTTAACCCCCCTGGATCTGGATTGTGATCTAGGGTGGAAGTAGTGGGTGGGTTTACAGCTTGCCAGAAACGGAAGTTGCCCCCCACACATTCCGGACGAAAATTTCTCTAGCTGGCCTTAAAGCCATAGTGTGGCAACAAGCCCAAAAGTCAGGTAATCAAGTGGCAACATGCCAAGGCAAAGGAAACAGAAAAATGCAACCCTAGACTCCTATTTTGGGGGCATAGAGTGGGAAAAGGACTGTGAGGTCAGAAGTCCTGCTCCAAAAGCCCCAGAGGAAAACATGAGCGGGTTGCAGGCCATAGAGGACCTTAAGAAGGACTTTAAAAATCAAATAAGAGAAGTGGAGTAAAAACTGGAAAGAGAAATGAGAAGGATGCAGGAAAAGTATGAAATGAGGGTCAACAGCCTGACTGAGGAAAACAACACCTTAAAAAATAGACTAACTCAAATGGCAAAGGAGGCCCAAAAGGGCAACGAGGAGAAGAATGCCTTAAAAAGTCGAATTTGCCAGATGGAAAAAGAATCTCAAAAGTTCACTGAGGAGATTCATTCCTTCAGAGTTAGACTGGAGCAAATGGAAGCTAATGACTTTATGAGAAATCAAGATGCTGTTAAGCAGATCCAAACAAACGAAAGATTAGAAGGCAATGTGAAATATCTCATGGGAAAAACCACTGACCTGGAAAATAGATCCAGGAGAGACAATTTAAAAATTATTGGACTACCTGAAAGCCATGATCAAAGAAAGAACCTAGAAATCACCCTTCAAGAAATTCTCAAGGAAAACTGCCCTGATGTTTTAGATCCAGAGGGCAAAATAGAGGTTGAAAGAATCCACAGATCACCTCCTGAAAAAGATCCCAAAAAGAAAACTCCCAGGAATATTATAGCCAGGTTCCAGAATCCCCAGATCAAGGAGAAAATACTCCAAGCAGCCAGGAAGAAACAATTTCAATATTGTGGAAACACAATCAGAATAGCCCAGAACCTGGCAGCTTCTACACTGAGGGATCGAAGGGCATGGAATATGATATTCCAGAGGGCAAAAGAACTGGGAATGAACCCAAGGGTCACCTACCCAGCAAAACTGAGTATTTTGTTTCAGGGGAAAATATGGTCATTCAGTGGAATAGAGGACTTTCAAGCATTCTTGAGGAAAAAACCAGAATTGAATAGAAAATTTGACATCCAGACACAAGAAGGAAGAGATGCCTGAGAAGGTAATCAGGGAAAAGAAATCAAAAGGAACTTATCAAAGTTGAACTATTTACATTCCTATATGGAAAAACAATAACTGTGAGTGATGATATCTCTCTCACTGTGAAAATAATGGAAGAAGGGTGTGTGGTCATATGAATACATATGTGAATGTGTGTGTATATGGATAGAGGGCATAGGTTGAATTTGTTGGGAAGGGAGAATACTCAAGGGATGAAATTATGAGGTGAGAGAGGAAAGTGGCAAAAGGAGATGGGGAAAGACAGGGTAGGGTAAACTATCTCATGTAGAAGAAGCAAGGGGAAGTGGTTGCAAGGGAGGGGGAGAATAGGAAGGGGAAAAAAGGCAAATCCACATTCTCATTGAATTTGGTTCAGGGAGAGAATGACATACATACTAAATGGGATATCTCAACCTGCAGCAGAATAGGGGGAAGGGGGATGAGAGGAGGGATGATGGATGGGAGGGCATCCTTGGGGGGAGGGGAGGTTGGAAGTACCCACTATAGAAGAGGGACAGGATCATGTAGGGAATGGACCAGGTGGGGGGTGGGATGAGTGGGAGGGAATTATAAGCAGCCTTGTACAATATATCTACTATGATAATGTTTTGCATAGCTAGACATGTACAACATATACTGAATTACTTATCTCCCCAGAGGGAATGGGTGACAAGGGAGGAAGGAAATGGATCTGAAATTCGAGGTCTTAACATTAAATGGTTCAAATATATATAAATACTATTATTAATACTCTTTTGCTTATAATTGGGAGATAAGATGGGCAGGCATTGGGACACAAAGATTCACCTTCCTCTAATGGAAAAGTCGAAGGGGGTATGGGAGAAGGTATGGGAGAGAGCAGATTGGAGGAAGCGATATCTTGTGGGACTGCTATTCTTGGAGGTTGGGTAGGGGAATAACGGGGGGAAAATGATTGTAACTCAAAATCTGGGGGAAATGAATGATCTAAAACAGAAGTTAATAAAGCATTTGTTTAAAAAAAAACTTTGGAAAAAAGGTTGAATAGTTTGCATGCACAAAGAACAATGTCTTCCATTCTGCGAGTAGACCTTCTGCCAGAAATACTGGTTGAAGAAAATGAAATTTCTGCCACAAACCTAACACAGTAGGTGTATTTTCTGAGTTTGCCATTGTCTTCACCCCCTACAAAGCATAATATATCTTTTGATTGAACTAGAAATCAGAATAACTGAGTTAGATTCCAGACTCTGCCACTGAATCACTGTATGATTTTAGATATGTTTTTAAAATGACTATTTTTTCTGATGCCCCCTTCATTTTAAGGTCACTATAACATCACACATTAATGACTTTTCATGACTGGTAGATATTTTTCTTACATATTTGTAATATAAATTCCTTGTATTTCTCTTCTTTGTAAAAGGGCCCAATGTGGCAGAACATCACCCCTAAATATAGGAATTTTGTACTAATAGGGTTCTAGAAAGTCAGAGGACATTTGAAATTATAAATAATGGGACTTGGGGGTAGGTTTGAGAGAGAGAAAGAATGAATTCTCAGTAAGTCCTGAGTTTTTTTTTTTTTTAAAGCAATTGGGGTTAAGTAACTTGCTCAAGGTTACACGGCTAGTCATTATTTATGCGTGGGTGCTCATTTTCTGAGGCCGGATCTGATCTCGGGTCATCCCGACTCCGACTCCGAGGCCGACGCTCTTACTCACTGCGCCTCCTAGCCGCCCCTTTAGGGCAATTGGGGTTAAGTAACTTGCCCAAGGTTACACGGCTAGGTTTTTGTTTCTGTGGATTAAGTGTGGGAGGCCGGCTCCGAAGTCAGGTCCTTCTGATTCCAGGGCCGGCGCTCTATTCACTGCGCCACCTAGCCGCCCCAAGTCCTGAGTTTTAAGAGCTTATGTTTAGAGCTAGAAGGGAATTTTGAGGTTACCAAGTGAAACCCCTCTTTTTGGCTTCCCTAGAGTCACCTGAGCAGCAAGTATCTGATTTGGGATTTAAACCCAAATCTTTCTATCTTCTAGCACGCTCTCTACTATACTGTGTTGCCTTTCTTGGGTGTCCCCAAGTTAGGCAATGTGTGGTTATAGCTCAAACTTCTTTCATTCTTCCCCTGATCTGGACTGGTAAAATTGGAGTAGTATAAAATTCTAGACTTTCTGACGTGTAGAGTTAGTTACAATCATTCTGTTAGGTAATGTTATTCAACTATTTCTTTCTTTCTTTCTTTTTTTGGAGGGCATTTGGGGTTAAGTGACTTGCCCAAGGTCACAAGTTAAGTGTTAAGTGTCTGAGGCCAGATTTCAACTCAGGTCCTCCTGACTCCAGGGCCAGTGCTCTATTCACTGCACCACCTAGCTGCACCTTGTTCAACTATTTCTTATGGTGATATATTTGGGGGTGAGGTGGGGTATGGAATAATGTTTGCTGGCAAGTTGTGTCAAAATAAAACATACAAAAAGATTCTAGATTGCCAGAGCAGATGGGAAAAAAAAATGTGGATAGAAACCAAAAAAGCACATAGCATAGGTGGTTGTTTCTCTACAGGAAAAAAAAAGCCATATTGTACCTATAGACTTTTTAATATCTAAAGAAAAGAAAGAGAATTTTCTTCCAATAGGTGATTATTGTTAAAAATTGCTTGCTGACATATAGGAAGTCAAGTCATTAGTTTGTTCCAGGGTTGTTACATAACACTTCTACCCAGTTCTTTGGAAAAATGAATGGGAGAACCCTCAGTAATTTAGAGATCCTTAGGACATTTGCTATGATTATTATAGTCAGCTTGGCGTTGTTGAAGACCAAGGGAAATCAAGGCTACCAGAAGCTCAACAACAAGGTAGGCTGTTTTTAGCCTTCTGAATTCCAAGGTCTAAAGCTAAAGACAAAACAACCAAACAAACAAGAGAAGGGAGAAGGAGGGGGCAGGAAGAAGTAGCTCTTAAAGTGGTCTATCGACACCTATTGGCAAAGGTTCTTGCACAGTCCTTACATTTCACAGAATTGAAAAATTTCTGAGCTAGATAGGATGTTAGTGGAAAGGTGTCAAACTCAAATCCAAGAAATATTCTTTGGTACAAAACATAGGCCAAGTGTTTATACAGTCTTTGCTGGAAACCTCCACTTCTTTTCTTAAAAAATATTTATTTTTAGTTTTCAACATTCATTTCCACAAGATTTTGTTACAATTTTTTCTCCCCATCTTTCCCCTACCCACCTCCCCAAAACAGCAAGCCTACTGAATACCCCTTCCCCCAATCTGTTCTCTGTAATGTCCTCCTTCATCTCCCCCCCTAACTTTCTAGTAGGGCAAAATGGATTTCTGTACTCCAGTATCTGTATATCTTATTTCCCAGTTGCATATAAAAGACAAATATTTTTTATAAACAAATGCTTTATTAACTTCTGTTTTACATTAGTCATTTCCGCCAGATTTTGAGTTACAATCATTCCCCCCCCCTGTTTTTCCCCTACCCACCCTCCCAGAATAGCAGTCCCACAAGATATCGCTTCCTCCAATCTGCTCTCTCCCATATCTTCTCCCATACCCCCTTCAACTTTTCCATTAGAGGAAGGTGAATCTTTGTGTCCCAATACCTGCACATCTTATCTCCCAATTACAAGCAAAAGAGTATTAATAATAGTATTTATATATGTTTGAAACATTTAATCTTAAGACCTTGAATTTCAGATCCATTTCCTTCCTCCCTTGTCACCCATTCCCTCTGGGGAGATAAGTAATTCAGTATATGTTGTACATGTCTAGCTATGCAAAACATTATCATAGTAGATATATTGTACAAGGCTGCTTATAATTCCCTCCCACTCATCCCACCCCCCACCTGGTCCATTCCCTACATGATCCTGTCCCTCTTCTATAGTGGGTACTTCCAACCTCCCCTCCCCCAAGGATGCCCTCCCATCCATCATCCCTCCTCTCATCCCCCTTCCCCCTATCCTGCTGCAGGTTGAGATGTCCCATTTAGTATGTATGTCATTCTCTCCCTGAACCAAATTCAATGAGAATGTGGTTTTGCCTTTTTTGCCTTCCTATTCTCCCCCTCCCTTGCAACCGCTTCCCCTTGCTTCTTCTACATGAGATAGTTTACCCTACCCTGTCTCTCCCCATCTCCTCTTGCCACTTTCCTCTCTCACCTCATAATTTCACCTCTTGAGTATCCTCCCTTCCCAACAAATTCAACCTATGCCCTCTATCCATATATAACTGTAACCATATACACACACATTCACATATGTATTCATATGACCACACACCCTTCTTCCATTATTTTCGTAGTGAGAAAGATTTCATCAGTCACAGTTATTGTTTTTCCATATAGGAATGTAAATAGTTCAACTTTGATAAGTTCCTTTTGATTTCTTTTCCCTGATTACCTTCTCAGGCATCTCTTCCTTCTTGTGTCTGGATGTCAAATTTTCTATTCAATTCTGGTTTTTTTCCTCAATAATGCTTGAAAGTTCTCTATTCCACTGAATGACCATATTTTCCCCTGAAACAAGATACTCAGTTTTGCTGGTTAGGTCACCCTTGGGTTCATTCCCAGCTCTTTCGATCCCTCAGTGTAGAGGCTGCCAGGTCCTGGGCTATTCTGATTGTGTTTCCACAATATTGAAATTGTTTCTTCCTGGCTGCTTGGAGTATTTTCTCCCTGATCTGGGGATTCTGGAACCTGGCTATAATATCCCTGGGAGTTTTCTTTTTGGGATCTTTTTTAGGAGGTGATCAGTGGATTATTTCAACCTCTATTTTGCCCTCTGGATCTAAAACATCAGGGCAATTTTCCTTGAGAATTTCTTGAAGGGTGATTTCTAGGTTCTTTCTTTGATCATGGCTTTCGGGTAGTCCAATAATTTTAAATTGTCTCTCCTGGATCTATTTTCCAGGTCAGTGGTTTTTCCCATGAGATATTTCACATTGCCTTCTAATCTTTCGTTTGTTTGGATCTGCTTAATAGCATCTTGATTTCTCATAAAGTCATTAGCTTCCATTTGCTCTAGTCTAACTCTGAATGAATGAATCTCCTCAGTGAACTTTTGAGATTCTTTTTCCATCTGGCCAATTCGACTTTTTAAGGCATTCTTCTCCTCATTGCCCTTTTGGGCCTCCTTTGCAATTTGAGTTAGTCTATTTTTTAAGGTGTTGTTTTCCTCAGTCAGGCTGTTGACCCTCATTTCATTCTTTTCCTGCATCCTTCTCATTTCTCTTTCCAATTTTTCCTCCACTTCTCTTATTTGATTTTTAAAGTCCTTCTTAAGGTCCTCTATGGCCTGCAACCCGCTCATGTTTTCCCCTGGGGCTTTTGGAGCAGGACTTCTGACCTCACAGTCCTTTTCCCGCTCTATGCCCCCAAAATAGGAGTCTAGGGTTGCATTTTTCTGTTTCCTTTGCCTTGGCATGTTGCCACTTAATTACTTGACTTTTGGGCTTGTTGCCACACTATGGC
>WOXC01004398.1:0-14304 GCA_011680675.1 Gymnobelideus leadbeateri | reverse complement strand
AGGAGCTGTGGCGACTCCAGAATTATCAACATAGACATGCCTAGGACAAAGTAAGAGGTTAGTGTCCTATGGACTTTGGGACCAGTATTTGGGGAATGCGTCAGCTCCCTCCCCTGGGGGCTAGAAGCCACTGAGGAGACACACCATTTTGTAGTTTTCAGGGGCAGCTCCAGCGCCTGGCCTGTGAACTGTAGGGAGATCCAGTGATCAGTCTTGAGGGGTAATCACTCTTGCTTTAACCTCCCTGGATCTGGATTGTGATCTAGGGTAGAAGTCGTGGGTGGGTTTACAGCTTGCCAGAAATGGAAGTTGCCCCCCACACGTTCAGGACAAAAATTCCTCTATCTGGCCTTAAAGCCATAGTGTGGCAACAAGCCCAAAAGTCAAGTAATTAAGCAGCAACATGCCAAGGCAAAGGAAACAGAAAAATGCAACCCTAGACTCCTATTTTGGGGGCATAGAGCGGGAAAAGGACTGTGAGGTCAGAAGTCCTGCTCCAAAAGCCCCAGGGGAAAACATGGGCGGGTTGCAGGCCATAGAGGACCTTAAGAAGGACTTTAAAAATCAAATAAGAGAAGTGGAGGAAAAAATGGGAAGAGAAATGAGAAGGATGCAGGAAAAGTATGAAATGAGGGTCAACAGCCTGACTGAGGAAAATAACACTTTAAAAATAGACTAACTCAAATGGCAAAGGAGGCCCAAAAGGGCAATGAGGAGAAGAATGCCTTAAAAAGTCGAATTTGCCAGATGGAAAAAGAATCTCAAAAGTTCACTGAGGGGATTCATTCCTTCAGAGTTAGACTGGAGCAAATGGAAGCTAGTGACTTTATGAGAAATCAAGATGCTGTTAAGCAGATCCAAACAAATGAAAGATTAGAAGGCAATGTGAAATAGCTCATGGGAAAAACCACTGACCTGGAAAATAGATCCAGGAGAGACAATTTAAAAATTATTGGACTACCTGAAAGCCATGATCAAAGAAAGAACCTAGAAATCACCCTTCAAGGAATTCTCAAGGAAAACTGCCCTGAGGTTTTAGATCCAGAGGGCAAAATAGAGGTTGAAAGAATTAACCGATCACCTCCTGAAAAAGATCCCAAAAAGAAAACTCCCAGGAATATTATAGCCAGGTTCCAGAATCCCCAGATCAAGGAGAAAATACTACAAGCAGCCAGGAAGAAACAATTTCAATATTGTGGAAACACAATCAGAATAGCCCAGGACCTGGCAGCTTCTACACTGAGGGATCGAAGGGCATGGAATATGATATTCCAGAGGGCAAAAGAGCTGGGAATGAACCCAAGGGTCACCTACCCAGCAAAACTGAGTATTTTGTTTCAGGGGAAAATATGGTCATTCAGTGGAATAGAGGACTTTCAAGCATTCTTGAGGAAAAAAACAGAATTGAATAGAAAATTTGACATCCAGACACAAGAAGGAAGAGATGCCTGAGAAGGTAATCAGGAAAAGAAATCAAAAGGAACTTATCAAAGTTGAACTATTTACATTCCTATATGGAAAAGCAATAACTGTGACTGATGATATCTTTCTCACTATGAAAATAATGGAAGAAGGGGTGTGGTCATATGAATACATATGTGAATGTGTGTGTATATGGTTACAGTTATATATGGATAGAGGGCATAGGTTGAATTTGTTGGGAAGGGAGAATACTCAAGGGATGAAATTATGATGTGAGAGAGGAAAGTGGCAAGAGGAGATGGTGAGAGACAGGGTAGTGTAAACTATCCCATGCAGAAGAAGCAAGGGGAAGTGGTTGCAAAGGAGGGGGAGAATAAGGAAGGCTAAAAAGGCAAAACCACATTCACATTGAATTTGGTTCAGGGAGAAAATGACATACATACTAAATGGGATATCTCAACCTGCAGCAGGATAGGGGGAAGGGGGATGAGAGGAGGGATGATGGATGGGAGGGCATCCTTGGGGTGAGGGGAGGTTGGAAGTACCCACTATAGAAGAGGGACAGGATCATGTAGGGAATGGACCAGGTGGGGGGTGGGATGAGTGGGAGGGAATTATAAGCAGCCTTGTACAATATATCTACTATGATAATGTTTTGCATAGCTAGACATGTACAACATATACTGAATTACTTATCTCCCAAGAGGGAATGGGTGACAAGGGAGGAAGGAAATGGATCTGAAATTTGAGGTCTTAACATTAAATGTTTCAAATATATATAAATACTATTATTAATACTCTTTTGCTTGTAATAGGGAGATAAGATGTGCAGGCATTGGGATGCAAAGATTCACCTTCCTGTAATGGAAAAGTCGATGGGGGTATGGGAGAAGGTATGGGAGAGAGCAGATTGGAGGAAGCGATATCTTGTGGGACTACTATTCTGGGAGGTTGGGTAGGGGAATAATGGGGGGAAAATGATTGTAACTCAAAATCTGGTGGAAATGAATGATGTAAAACAGAAGTTAATAAAGCATTTGTTTAAAAAAAAAAGAAAATATCAAGCAAAAAACAAAACAAATATAAACAGAGAAAAAGCTACTTTGTAAACTATCTAAATGATTTGTGTAACTACACATTTGCAATCTATATTGAATTGTTTATCTTCCCAGTGCCGATGCATGAGGAGGGAAGAAGTAGAAAAAAATCTTGAACTTAAAGTTTTAAAAAAAATGTTTAAAAAAGAAAGTAATCATTGTATGGAGGACCTCCAAATTATACCTAAACTGGAATATTCTGTTTAACCAACTTTCTGAGGTGATATTTATACATAAATAAGGGCTGGCTAGGTGGTGCAGTGAGTATTATGTGTCGGACCTCGAGTCAAAAGGATCTGAGTTCATATCTGGCCTCAGACACTTAAGGCACACACAGACACACAAAAACCTAGCTGTGTGACCTTGGCAAGTTACTTGACCCCAATTGCCCTCCAAAAGGCAAAAAAAAAGGGATAGCATATTTATACATAAATTATATAAAGAGAGTTATAGAATTTATTTTCTTGGCTTTCCTTCCTGGACATTTCATTTTCATTTGTTTTCTTTTGTACATTAAAAAAAACCAAAAAAACAAAAAGCAAGCGAAAAAAAAAAAACCAGATTTTATTTGTAGTTTGAAAAACAGTTTTATCCATAGGTTCTGTAATATTTCCATACTCTCTGCTTTGTAGTTAGGGATGCAGGCCAGTGTTGTGCAGGCAAATTGGACGCCCTAGAAACTGTACTCTCTTGCTAAGAAGTTGCTTTTCGTATTACATTTTTCCTTTTCCCTAGAAATTCTTTGAGTTGAAAATATGTCAGAAACTTATGCCTTTCTGCTGTAGTTTTCTGCATCTATAGAATGGAGTTAGCTTTCACAAGTATAATCATCAAATTATATAATATATGAAAACTACTATAAAATTTAGTGCAGTATAAATTCTAGGTATTATTATTGTTGCTATCATTAGGTGATGGAGGAATCTCTAATATCCAACATACTTAGCATCTTATATATCTTACGAACCAAGTTCCATTACAAAGGAAGAGAGGGGTACTTCCAAGCATTGGGAATAACTTTACACTACGCTATGAAGAAGACATAAGGCAATTGTAGCTAATCGATTCTGATCCCAGAAATAGAGCAGTGGAGAGCCATTTCTGATATTAATCCAGCACATACATCTTAAGGGCAGGGCAGGGCAGAAATCCCAAACCAAAAAGGAGCCAATAGTTCAGTTTCTATGAAGTGATCATTCTTGTGGGCTAATAGTGTCTGTGTCCAGAAGCAGTTTACTGAAACTATCACATAATGATAAGCAGACAGGCCCAAATATGGTCAAGAACTTGCAGAACTCAGACAAGGAGGGTATAAAATACACGTCATACTGGATTTCATCACTTTGGAGAACTGAAAGATTGGAAACTTATCCAGGGCTTTGAAAATAGTAGGTAATAATGAAATAGAAGTTCAGGCCAGGCATCCTCCTGAGAAGTACACAGAGTCCAAAATTAACATAAAACCAAAAGGCAAGGAGTAAAATGGAAGAATGAATAAACAAAAAGTATATTCAGCCGTAAAAAAGCTATCATGGTAATAGTGAAGCTCAATACATTAACAGAAGAGAATGACTTAGGAACAAAAATAGGAAATTCAATTTGAGCATAAATCCAACAAAAAATTCCTAAAAGATTAAAAGCAAGATTTCTTTTTTTTACAAAGAACTATAAATGATTTCAAAAAAACAAATTAGAGTGGTAGAGGGGAAATAGTAAAAAAAAAAAACAAACTAAGGAGGAAATATGTAAAAAATGTATTAAAAGCTTGCAAGAACCATTACAAACTCTTATTAAAGAAAATAACTCCCTGAGAATTGGCCAAATGAAGACCGAATAACTTCATGAGATCTAATGAGATAAAAAAAAAATCAAAAGACGAAAAATTAAATTTAAATGTGAAATATTCAATATGTTTAAAAAGTTGACCTAGAAAAAATCAAGGATAAATAATTTAACAATTATTGTATTACCAGAAATTCAAAAACAACAAAATAATCTAGATATATTTCTTCTTTAATTTGATTTTTATTATCAGTTCAAAATTTTCAATTTTGTTTGTACCCTCTATAGACCATCCTCCACCCATTGAGAAAGCAAAACCTGTCATACTGAAGGATTCTTGAAAAATGCCAGAGTACCTCAGAAAATTCCAACTTTTCTGGGTTTTCTCCACAAAAAAGACAAAACTGTGCTTCAGGGAGAAGTAAAGTGGAATAATAAATAAGAGTTGTCACAGAAAGAAGGCCTCCTGGGACAACCAGAGAAGGACTGAGGTTTGGTCCCTGTGAAGTGTAAAGACCTCTTGACTAGTTCCACTGAAGTACACAAAACATCAAACCATAACCCATAGGGCTCTCTGCATTGAGAGATAGCCTTGGCACCAGTCACAGGAATTTTTTCAGTTTTCACTTCTGGGACATTGTATGGAGTCATACATCTGAGCAGGGGAAGACTGAGGGAAAATATGCTGACAAAGGATTGCAGACAGAATTGTGCTGCTAAGATGTGGCCCTAGTGAAAAAGAACCAGCACATACCCATTGAGTACAGAGGTATCAAGGCAGGGACATTCTGTGGGAACTTACTGGAGGGTGGAATACTTGCTTTTAGTTACAGGTCAAAGGGAAGAACAGAAGGAGGATCTGAGGCCAGAGGCACCATCCCCCATGAGTCAGAATTAGAGGTAATTAAAATAATAAGCTTATACAAATCTAAAAATTTGAGCAGGTTAAGGAGAAAGAACCTAACCATAGGAACGGAACTTACTATGGTAATAGAAAAGACTGGAGTTTCTCTTCAGAGAAGGATATTAAAGCAAAACAAAACAAAATGAAACCCTCTCCTACCCAAAAGACTAATGCTAAATGGTCACCAGCCACAAAAGAATTCATAGAAAAACTTTAAAAGATTTTAAAAATCAAATGAGAAACACTGAGGATTTTTTTTAAAAGAGCAATTCAAGAAAAATAAGATGATTATGAAAATGAAGTCAATAAACCCAAAAAAGGAAATACATGATCTTAAGAAAGAAAATAAATCATTGAACATTATAATTGTTTAAGGGGAAGCCAGCATAAGGAACCAAGAAATAAGAAAATAAAATATAAAGAGTGAAAAGAAGAGAAAGTGAAGTATCTCATAAGAAAAACAAATTACGTGGAGAAACTGATCAAGAAGAGAAACCATAAGAATAATTGGACTACTAGAAAGAAACATCAAAAAATAGAATCTTGATACAATCATACAAGAAATAATTCAAGAAAACTGTCCTGAAGTCTTAGAACAAGAGGGGGAAGTAGAACTAGGGGAAAAAAATCCACCATTTACCATGGGAAAAAGATCCTATGGGGAAAACCTCCTACAGGAATATCATAGCTCGATTTCAAAATACCCAGCAAAATGAGAAAATGTTATGAAAAACAAGAAAAAATATGGAGAAGCCACCCTTAGAATCACAGGAGACATAGCAGCAGCTACAATAAAAGACTGCAGGTTTTAGAACACTTTAAGGAAGAGCACAGTAACTAGAGTGGTGGCTAAAAATATCATACCCAGCAAAGTTAAGCATAATCCTAAAAAAAAAAGAGTAGGGGCAGTTATGTGGCACCGTGTGTAGAGCACTGGCCTTGGAGTACAGAAGACCTGAGTTCAAATTTGGCCTCAGACACTTAACACTTACTATGTGACCTCAGGCAAATCACTTAACCCAAATTGCCTCCTCCATAAAAAGCAAATAAGAATAATTAAATAAATAAATAAAAATATAATATATTTTTAATGAATTGCCAGACTTTCTTTTGTTAAGTTTTTTTGGACCGTCAATAAAAGATATAAGCCTTTACTTTAATTTTTTTGAAAGAAGAAAATGAAACTTCCAGTAATAAAAATGAAAAGAGGTGAGTTCACCATCATGAAGAAGAAATAAAAAGAAACATTAGAACTTTTTGGCCTAACTCTATGCCAATAAAACTGAAAAGTTAAATGAAATGAGTCAATATTTGAAATTATAATTTGTTAAGATAAATAGAATAGGAAATGTAATACTTACTAAAATAACTGTATAATTTTAAAAATTTGAACTTATCACAGATGAAATACAAAGGGGAATAAAATGGGTAGAGCCAAGATGGCGGAGTAGAAACAGCACTTCCAAGGTGCTCTCTCCCACACCACTTCAAAATCATGTAAAAGGGGACTCTGAACAACTTTTGGAGCTCCAGCACACACAGAACGACAGAGAAGCTCACCTCCCATGGAGGACAGCCCAGCAGCTCTGCAGCGAGCAGCCAACACAGCACTCTGGGAGCAGCCAGCACAGCACTCTGGGAGCTGAGCCCAGGCCCATGTGAGCTGGGATTTTAGCCCCAGGGTGGCCGGGCTAGCAGCCAGCTGGAAGGACCACAGAAAACCAGCAGCTGTGGAAATTCAAGAATTATCAACACAGACATGCCTAGGACAAAGTGAGAAGTTAGTTCCCTATGGACATTGGGACCAGTGTTTGGGGAACGAGTTGACAAAGGGGAAAAAAAGGATCATATATATTAACCAGTGACATCCACCAAACATTTAAAGAAAAATTTACACAACCTTTAAATAAAAACACGATTAATTTTAATCCTACATAAAATGTTTGGAAAAATGTAAACAAGCTGCTCCGCCAAATTATTTGTATAACATAACTATTTCCTCGATACCTAAAAGGAAGAGAAACAAAATAGAGAATGAAAATTATAGGCCAACTTCTCTGATTTATATCATTGGAAAAATATGTAAAATATTAGGAAGAAGTGAACAATATATTCCAAAGGTCAGCCATTATGACCTGACTGTATCTACATCAAGAATGCAGTGTTGGTTCAATACTGAAATAAAATTTGTCACACCTTAGCACAGTGCTTGGCATGTAGTAAGTAGTATATAAATGTTATTATTATTACTGTAAATATGAAAACTATAAATATAATCAACCATATTCATAAAAATTATAAAATCATATGAGTATTTCAATAGATACAGAAAAAATATTTTGACCAAATACCATACCCATGCAGACCGTTTGATTTTTTTCATATCAAAATTCATTTTAATTATTTGTAAATGTGGTGATTGATCTCGAGATCTAACAAAGTGAATAAATGGGTGGGGAGAAAACTCATTAAGCATTTACTATAGGATTATACTAAGCACTAGGAATCAAATGCTCATCCTGAAAGATCCTTTTAAGCCTTAGGATTCTGCATCAAACTCCAAACCCCCATTTTAGGAGGGAGCTTGTCTCAGTCTTTTTTTTTTCTTATCCCCAAATGCTTTATTAACTTCTGGTTTACATCATTCATTTCTGCCAGATTGTGAATTACAATTTTCCCCCATTTTTCTCCTACCCACCACACCAGAATAGCAGTCCCACTAGATGTCCCCTCATCCAATCTGCTGTCTCCCATATCTTCTCCCATACCTCCTTCAACTTTACCATTAGGGTAGGGTGAATTTCTGTGCCCCAATGCCTGCACATCTTATCTCCCAGTTACATGCAAAATAGTATTAATAATAGTATTTATATATACTTGAAACATTTAATTTTATACTTTGAATCCCAGATCCATTCCCTTTGTCCCTTGTCACCCACTGCTGCTGGGAAGACAAGCAATTCATGATATATTGTACACGTATAGCTATGGAAAATATTACCATAGTAGATATATTGTAAAAGACTGACTATATTTCCCTTCTACCCATCACACCCCCCACGTGGTCCATTTCCTACTGTGATCCTGTCCCACTTCAAAAGTGGGTGCCTCCCACCTCTCGTACCCCCAGCATGCCCTCCCCTCCATCCTTCCCCCTCTCATCCCCCTCCCCCCTACTCTTCTGCAGGGTGAGATATCCCATTTAGTACGTATGTCATTCTCTCCCTGAGCCAACTCAATGAGAATACGGTTTTGCCTTTTTGCCTTCTTGTTCTTCCTCTCCCCTGCAACCACTTCCCCTTGCCTCTTCTACATGAGATAGTTTACCCCCGCCCGGTCTCTCCCCATCTCATCTTGCCACATTCCTCTTTCATGTCTTAACTTCACCCCTTAATTATCATCCCTTCCTAACAAATTTGACCTGTTCCCTGTATCCATGTACCTGTAAACATATATACAAACATTCATATATGTATTCATATGCCCATATACACTTCTTCAATTATTTTCATACTGAGAAATGTTTTATCAGTAACAGTTATTGTTTTCAATGTAGGAATGTAAATAGTTCAACTTTGATAATTTCCTATTGATTTCTTTTCCCTGATTACCTTCACAAACATCTCTTGCTTCTTGCGTATGAATATCAAATTTTCTATTCAAGATACTCACTTTTGCTGCATATGTAATTCTTGGTTTTAATCCCAGGTCCTTTCCCCTGTGGAATATCATATTCCATACCCTTCGATCCCTCATTGTAGAAGCTGCCTGGTCCTGTGCTATTCTGATTGTGTTTCCACAATATTGAAATTGTTTCTTCCTGGATGCTTGTAGTATTTTCTCTTTGATCTGGGAATTCTGGAACCTGGCTATGATATTCCTGGGAGTTTTCTTTTGGGGATCTTTTTCAGGAGGTGATTGGTGGATTCTTTCAACCTCTATTTCACCCTATGGGTCTAAAACATCAGGGCAATTTTCCTTGAGAATTTCTTGAAGAATTATTTCTAGGTTCTTTCTTTGATCATGGCTTTCAGGTAATCCAATAATTTTTAAATTATCTCTCCTGGATATATATATATATATATATATATATATATATATATATATATATATATATATATATTTTGAGTCTCTTTTGCCTCTTGACTTAGTCTATTTTTAAGGTGTCATTTTCATCAGTCAGGCTAACTCTCATTTCACACTTTTCGTGCATCCTTCTCATTTCTCTTCCTAATGATGAACCTTCAAAACCAGCCTGGAAGCTGCATCTTCCTTCAGGACATCAAGAAACCCAACCACAAGGACTGGGAGAGAGGGCTGAATGCAATGAAGTGTGCTCTGTGCCTGAAAAAAAATGTCAATCAGTTGTTACTGGAATTGCACAAGCTGCCATCTGACAAGAATGACCTCCATTTATGTGATTTCATCGAAACCACTACCTGGAGGAACAGGTCAAGTCAATCAAATAGCTGTGTGACCAGGTAACCAATCTGCGCAGATGGGGGTTCCCGTTTCTGACATGGCAGAATATATTTTTTGACAAGCACACCCTTTGAGACAGTGACGAGGAGAGATAAGCCACACCTGACTTCTCCCACACCTAGGAACTCTGTGTGCCACTCCTACTGTCTTTCAGTGCATGAATATTTTTGTTATCTGACCTTTCCATAATATGTACCAAAAAACTTCCACCATTTACATCCCAATAAAGTGACTTGGTACTGATGAAAACATATAAACAAACAAACGAACAAATAAGTGAATGAATGAATGAATGAATGAATACACAAAACAAACAAATAATTATAGTATTTTGTTATATATGCTTATCAAATTTCAGCTTTGTGTATTTTTATACTCCACCTCATTAAATATAATACTTCCTGATCACTCATTTAAAGAGTGGGTTCAGGGCAATAACCTCATCACTCTCAAAATAGATGATCAATTGTTCCTAAGGTTTTCCTGTCATCTTCCAGCAAGATGAAATCAACTCAGAAATTCATAGCCTCTCAGTATTAATTGTTTGTGGAGCATCCCCACCCCTCTGAATGAAGTTAATGGACTTCAGAGAGATCTTTCCAAACCCTCTATTTAAGGAAGGGAGCCAGGGTACTGCATGGCAGACATTTAATAGCTTTTTATGTGCTGTCTTTCCCAATTATTTTGTGAGCTCCTTGAGAGTTAAGGATTACTTTTTGCCTTTCATTGTATTGCTCGAGATTAGTACAGTGACTAACACTTTTAGCAGTCTTTAATAAATATTGACTTTCTGTATCCTCAATATTTATCATTTATCTGTTTTTAATGGGAATTGTAATTCCTGTAGATATAAAAATTTTCTACTTGAAGAATGTTCAGAAGTTATCTATTACAATGCCTTAAATTTATATGTGAAGAAATTGAAGCCAGAAATCATGCTACATAATGAAGGTATTATATATAATAAGTATCTCATCCAATTTGCAAACCCAGCTTTTCCAAAACCCTTGCAATGAAAAACAATTAACAACATCAAAAATATTACCAAAAACAAAACTCATGAAATGATATTTTATGTTCCTCATTAAATAGAAAGAAAAATTTTAATATTTATTTAAATATTTTTAAACAAATGCTTTATTAACTTCTGTTTTACATCATTCATTTCCACCAGATTTTGAGTTACAATCATTTCCCCCCCATTATTCCCCTACCCAAACTCCCAGAATAGCAGTCCCACAAGACATCTCTTCCTCCAATCTGCTCTCTCCCATACCTTCTCCCATACCCCCATCGACTTTTCCATTAGAGGAAGGTGAATCTTTGTGTCCCAATGCCTGCACATCTTATCTCCCAATTATAAGCAAAAGAGTATTAATAATAGTATTCATATATATTTGAAACATTTAATCTTAAGAGCTCGAATTTCAGATCCATTTCCTCCCTCCTTTGTCACCCATTCCCTCTGGCGAGATAAGTAATTTAGTATATGTTGTACATGTCTAGCAAAGCAAAACATTACCATAGTAGATATATTGTACAAGGCTGCTTATAATTCCCTCCCACTCATCCCACCCCTCACTTGGTCCATTCCCTACATGATTCTGTCCCTCTTCTATAGTGGATACTTCCAACCTCCCCTCTCCCCAAGGATGACCCCCATCAATCATCCCTCCTCTCATCCCCCTTCCCCCTATTCTGCTGCAGTTTGCAATATCCCATTTAGTATGTATGTCATTCTCTCCCTGAACCAAATTCAATGAGAATGTGGATTTGCCTTTTTTTTCTCTTCCTATTCTCCCCCTCCCTTCCAACCACTTCCCCTTGCTTCTTCTACATGAGATAGTTTACCCTACCCTGTCTTTCCCCATCTCCTCTTGTCACTTTCCTCTCTCACCTCATAATTTCATCCCTTGAGTATTCTCCCTTCCCAACAAATTCAACCTATGCCCTCTATCCATATACACACACATTCACATATGTATTCCTATGACCACACACCCTTCTTCCATTATTTTCATAGTGAGAAAGATATCATCACTCACAGTTATTGCTTTTCCATATAGGAATGCAAATAGTTCAAATTTGATAAGTTCCTTTTGATTTCTTTTCCCTGATTGCCTTCTCAGGCATCTCTTGCTTCTTGTGTCTGGATGTCAAATTTTCTATTCAATTCTGGTTTTTTCCTCAAGAATGCTTGAAAGTCCTCTATTCCACTGAATGACCGTATTTCCCCCTGAAACAAAATACTCAGTTTTGCTGAGTAGGTGACCCTTGGGTCCATTCTCAGTTCTTTTGCCCTCTGGAATATCATATTCCATGCCCTTCAGTCCCTCAGTGTAGAAGCTGCCAGGTCCTGGGCTATTCTGATTGTGTTTCCACAATATTGAAATAGTTTCTTCCTGGCTGCTTGTAGTATTTTCTCCTTGATCTGGGGATTCTGGAACCTGGCTATAATATTCCTGGGAGTTTTCTTTTGGGGATCTTTTTCAGGAGGTGATCAGTGGATTCTTTCAACCTCTATTTTGCCCTCTGGATCTAAAACATCAGGGCAGTTTTCCTTGATAACTTCTTGAAGGGTGATTCCTAGGTTCTTTCTTTGATCATGGCTTTCAGGTAGTCCAAGAATTTTTAAATTGTCTCTCCTGGATCTATTTTAAAGGTTAGTGGTTTTTCCCATGAGATATTTCACATTGCCTTCTAACCTTTCATTTGTTTGGATCTGCTTAACAGCATCTTGATTTCTCATAAAGTCACTTGCTTCCATTTGCTCCAGTCTAATTCTGAAGGAATGAATCTCCTCAGTGAACTTTTGAGATTCTTTTTCCATCTGGCAAATTCGACTTTTTAAGGCATTCTTCTCCTCATTAACCTTTTTGGCCTCCTTTGCCATTTGAGTCAGTTTATTTTTAAGGTGTTGTTTTCCTCAGTCAGCCTGTTGACCCTCATTTCATACTTTTCCTGCATCCTTCTCATTTCTCTTTCCAATTTTTCCTCCACTTCTCTTATTTGATTTTTAAAGTCCCTTTTAAGGTCCTCTATGACCTGCAACCTGCTCATGTTTTCCCCTGGGGCTTTTGGAGCAGGACTTCTGACCTCACAGTCCTTTTCCCGCACTATGCCCCCAAAATAGGAGTCTAGGGTTGCATTTTTCTGTTTCCTTTGCCTTGGCATGTTGCCGCTTAATTACTTGACTTTTGTGCTTGTTGCCACACTATGGCTTTAAGGCCAGATAGAGGAATTTACGTCCCGAACATGCGGAGGGCAACTTCCGTTTCTGGCAAGCTGTAAACCCACCCACGACTTCCACCCTAGATCACAATCCAGATCCAGGGATGTTAAAGCAAGAGTGATTACCCCCCAAGACTGATTGCAGTATCTCCCTACAATTAATTGCAGGCCAGGAGCTGGAGCTGCTTCTGAAAACTACAAAATGGCATTTGTCCTCAGCGGCTTCTAGCCCCCAGGGGAGGGAGCTGACGCATTCCCCAAAATACAGGTCCCAAAGTCCATAGGACACTAACCTCTTACTTTGTCCTAGGCATGTCTATGTTGATAATTCTGGAGTCTCCATGGCTGCTGGTGTTCTGGGGTTCCTCCAGCCAGCTGCTGGCCCTGCCGCCCTGGGGCTAAAACCTCGGCTCATGTGTACCTGAGCTCCACTTGGCTCCCCTTCCTGTGCTCTGAGGGTTGCGCGCTGCGGGCTCCCAGATCGCTGCACTGGTCCTTCTTGCAGGGCTGCTGGGCTGTCCTCAGGGGGAGGTTAGCTTCTCTGTGTCGTTCTATGGGTGCTGGGGCTCCAGAAGTTGTTCAGAGTCCCCTTTTACATAGTTTGGGGGGAATCTGGGGGCAGAGTGGCTTGGATGAGCTGTTTCTACTCTGCTGTCTTGGCTCCGCCCCCTATTTATTTAAATTTTTAAGGTGCAAAGCCAAGATTGTAGAGAAAACAAAGTGATTCACCAGAGCAACTCCCCGAATCCCTTTGAATATCTTTAAATAATTACATAAAATAATTAATAGAGCAGTAAAATGCACAAAAGGATGTGGTGAAATAAATTTTCAGCAAACGACAACAAAGAAAGTCAGCAGGAAAGGTCTGTTTCACTGAGGTAAGGGTAGAGTACAATCCAGTGCAACCTTCTGCAATATAAAAACAGTCCCAGAAAACCAGGAGCAGGTCTTAGGAGTCCCTGAATCTGTAGAAGCAGCTGCTTCTGGAGGTCTCAGCCCACAGATGGTAAGGGGACTGAACAAATGGTCATAAGGAGATTACAGGGGTCTCCTTGGTAGCACAGAGGCAGGAATCTGTTGCTTTACTCAGGCTTTGATCCAAGTTTCAGTCTTGAATGGCAGTCCTAAGACAAGAGTACTAGCACAAAGGAGCTTGATGATGAAGTGGAACAGCAGCCTTTGTCATTTTTCCAAGGTAGAAAAGAGTGCTTATGATTGCTTATAGATCAGAGCACAGGTCAGAAGAGTAGGAAACATACTTCTCCTTATATCATACCAGCTTGGAAGAATGCGAAAACTTGTAGGTCCCTAGAAGTGTCTCTGAAAACAATTGCATAAAACCCCTTAACCTTAGGACAGAGTGCTCTCTTCCCTGAAAACAGGGCT
>WOXC01004397.1:0-33510 GCA_011680675.1 Gymnobelideus leadbeateri | reverse complement strand
AAAACCTCAATAATTCAGAGGACTATTCTACTTCTGAAATTCCTCACAATTTCATCTGAGTCTTCCAAATTTCAGTGTCACCACTCTATTTAAAGCCCTCATTATTTCTTCCCGGGACAATTACAATTATCTTTGTTAAGCATCTACCCTCTCTTCTATTTCTCCTTCTCTATAAACTATCCTTCACACCAATATCAAAATAAACTTGCTTGCAGGTTATAAAAGTTTTATTGCATATAACTAAACCACATCAAACTGTTGACTTCTTGAAATCCAAGATTAGAAATTTACGCAATGGGGCATCACGTCAAGATTCTGGACTAGAGCAGTGATATAATCAGAGTAACGGATTAGGAAGAGTGTTTGGACATTTGTATGAAGCATGAATTGGAGAATTAATAGACTGGAGGCGGGAAATCCATTTAGGAAACAATTACAGGATCATTTGAGGGACTTTACTAGAGTAAAGTGTGAGAGATACTGATGAAGTAGAATTTACAGCATGTGGCAACTGATAGTGTGACAATGAAACAAGCTGCCTTTTTGAGACATTGCTACCTTATTATAAGAAAGGTGCAAGCAGAGACTGAAAGACCTCCTGTCAAAAATGTTACAGAGATGTATGCTTCAGATTGGCATCAGAGAGAAAAAATCACATAATAGAGACAGAGTGCTGGACTTAAAATTAGGAAGAGTTCAAATTAATATCGGTGTGGCCAAGGGAAAGGCATTTAACCATTGTCAGTCTCAGTTTTTTCATTTGTAAAACAAGGAGAATAATATCTTCCCTCCAGGGTTGTTGTGAGGACAAATGAGAATAGAATGTGTAAAGTAGCTTGGAAAGGCACAGCAGTGGAACACACAGAAAAACACAGAATTTAAAAACTGAAAGGGATTTCAGGAGCCATTCATCCACAAAAGGAATCCCTACCATAAAACACCTGATGGTATTCCAGTAGCTGTGGTATTCCAGCTATTATTTGAATACCTGCTTTGAAGAAGAACATACCATCTCTTAAGACAGTCCACTGCACTTCATGAGAGCTTGAAATATTAGAATATTTACCTTTTGTTTTGTTTTTGTTTTTCCTGACATAGTCTAAATGGTTCTCTATACATATATTGCTCAAAGTTCTGTTTCTTGGCCAAAGAGAACAAATCTAAGCACTGCTCCACATGAAAACTCTTCAAATACTTAACTTCAGCTAACATGTTCTCTGAATCTTTTCCAGTCTAAATATGCCCAATTCATTCAACCATTCCTTATATCATATGGCCTGAAGGCCCTCCTCTGGTTGCCTTCTCATGGACATTCTCTAGTTCACCAACACACTTCTTAAACCAAGGCATCCAGTGTAATAGCAAGCACCCTAGCATACCCAGGATGGCTGCTAGCACAGCTTCTTTGGTCTGCTTTACTAAAAGAAAGCAACTTTAAAGGGGTCAACAACCTTTAATTAATTTGCATTTAATTAATTGGCATTTAGGGGTTTGATAATTCTGGAAACTGCCACAGCTGCTAGTGATCTACTCTCCAGGGGGTATGGGAGAAGATATAGGAGAGAGCAGGTTGGATGAGGGGATGTCTTGTGGGACTGCTATTCTGAGGTGGTAGGTAGGGGGAAAATGGGGAAAAAATCATAACTCAAAATCTGGCAGAAATGAATGATGTAGGGGCGGAGCCAAGATGGCGGAGTAGAAACAGCTCATCCAAGCCACTCTGCCCCCACATTCCCCCCAAACGATGTAAAAGGGGACTCTGAACAACTTCTGGAGCCCCAGCACACACAGAACTACACAGAGAAGCTAAACTCCCGCTGAGGACAGCCCAGCAGCCCTGCAGGAAGGACCAGCGCAGCAGTCTGGGAGCTGGCAGCGCGCAGAGCCGCAGGAGCCGAGCCGAGCCGAGCCCAGGTCCCCATGAGCCGAGGTTTTAGCCCCAGGGCGGCAGGGCCAGCAGCCAGCTGGAGGAACCCCAGAACACCAGGAGCTGTGGCGACTCCAGAATTATCAACATAGACTTGCCTAGGATAAAGTAAGGGGTTAGTGTCCTATGGACTTTGGGACTGGTGTTAGGGATGCGTCGGCTTTCTGCCTGGGGGCTTGGAGCCGCTGAGACAAACCCATTTTGAGTTTGGGGCAGCTGCGCTCTCCCAGCCTGCTTTGATGTTAGACAGGCGATCAGCTGGGGGTAATTTTCTTTCTTAACCTCCTGATCTGGATTTGTGATATATGGTGGAAGTTGGTGGGTTTACAGCTTCCAGAAATGGAAGTTGTCCCCAACATGTTCGGGACGAAAATTCCTCTAGCTGGCCTTAAAGCCATAGTGTGGCAACAAGCCCAAAAGTCAAGCAATTAAGTGGCAACATGCCAAGGCAAAGGAAACAGAAAAATGCAACCCTAGACTCCTATTTTGGGGGCATAGAGCAGGAAAAGGACTGTGAGGTCAGAAGTCCTGCTCCAAAAGCCCCAGGGGAAAACATGAGCGGGTTGCAGGCCATAGAGGACCTTAAGAAGGACTTTAAAAATCAAATAAGAGAAGTGGAGGAAAAATTGGAAAGAGAAATGAGAAGGATGCAGGAAAAGTATGAAATGAGGGTCAACAGCCTGACTGAGGAAAACAACACCTTAAAAAATGAGCTAGCTCAAATGGCAAAGGAGGCCCAAAAGGGCAATGAGGAGAAGAATGCCTTAAAAAGTCGAATTTGCCAGATGGAAAAAGAATCTCAGAAGTTCACTGAGGAGATTCATTCCTTCAGAGTTAGACTGGAGCAAATGGAAGCTAATGACTTTATGAGAAATCAAGATGCTGTTAAGCAGATCCAAACAAATGAAAGATTAGAAGGCAATGTGAAATATCTCATGGGAAAAACCACTGACCTGGAGAATAGATCCAGGAGAGACAATTTAAAATTATTGGACTACCTGAAAGCCATGATCAAGGAAAGAACCTAGAAATCACCCTTCAAGAAATTCTCAAGGAAAACTGCCCTGATGTTTTAGATCCAGAGGGCAAAATAGAGGTTGAAAGAATCCACCGATCACCTCCTGAAAAAGACCCCAAAAAGAAAACTCCCAGGAATATTATAGCCAGGTTCCAGAATCCCCAGATCAAGGAGAAAATACTTCAAACAGCCAGGAAGAAACAATTTCAATATTGTGGAAACACAATCAGAATAGCACAGGACCTGGCAGCTTCTACACTGAGGGATTGAAGGGCATGGAATATGATATTCCAGAGGGCAAAAGAGCTGGGAATGAACCCAAGGGTCACCTACCCAGCAAAACTGAGTCTTTTGTTTCAGGGGAAAATATGGGCATTCAGTGGAATAGAGGACTTTCAAGCATTCTTGAGGAAAAAACCAGAATTGAATAGAAAATTTGACATCCAGACACAAGAAGCAAGAGATGCCTGAGAAGGTAATGAGGGAAAAGAAATCAAAAGGAACTTATCAAAGTTGAACTATTTACATTCCTATATGGAAAAGCAATATCTGTGACTGATGATATCTTTCTCACTATGAAAATAATGGAAGAAGGGGGTGTGGTCATACTAATACATATGTGAATGTGTGTGTATATGGTTACAGTTATATATGGATAGAGGGCATAGGTTGATTTTGTTGGGAAGGGAGAGTACTCAAGGGATGAAATTATGAGGTGAGAGAGGAAAGTGGCAAGAGGAGATGGGGAGAGACAGGGTAGTGTAAACTATCCCATGCAGAAGAAGCAAGGAGAAGTGCTTGCAAAAGAGGGGGAGAATAAGGAAGGATAAAAAGGCAAAACCACATTCAAACTGAATTTGGTTCAGGGAGAAAATGACATACATAGTAAATGGGATATCTCAACCTGCAACAGGATAGGGGGAAGGGGGATGGGAGGAGGGATGATGGATGGGAGGGCATCCTTGGGGTGAGGGGAGGTTGGAAGTACCCACTATAAAAGAGGGACAGGATCATGTAGGGAATGGACCAGGTGGGGGGTGGGATGAGTGGGAGGGAATTATAAGCAGCCTTGTACAATATATCTACTATGATAATGTTTTGTATAGCTAGACATGTACAACATATACTGAATTACTTATCTCCCAAGAGGAAATGGGTGACAAGGGAGGAAGGAAATGGATCTGAAATTCGAGGTCTTAACATTAAATGTTTCAAATATATATAAATACTATTATTAATACTCTTGCTTGTAATAGGGAGATAAGATGTGCAGGCATTGGGATGCAAAGACTCACCTTCCTCTAATGGAAAAGTCGATGGGGGTATGGGAGAAGGTATGGGAGAGAGCAGATTGGAGGAAGCTATATCTTGTGGGATTACTGTTCTGGGAGGTTGGGTAGGGGAATAATGGGGGGAAAATGATTGTAACTCAAAATCTGGCGGAAATGAATGATGTAAAACAGAAGTTAATAAAGCATTTGTTTAATAAAAAAAAAGAAATGAATGATGTAAACTAGAAGTTAATAAAGCATTTGTTAAAAAAAAGACTTAGCTCATTCTGAGTTTCAGCATTCCTGATGCTATTTTCATAGGATCTTCCATTCTCTTATATTTATCTTTGATAATATGGCCTTGCTGCTATTTTCTGTAATATATATACATGTATACACACATAAATAAACACATCTCCATATATGTATAGATGTGTATATGTAGGCACGTGTGTGCATGCATATGTCTATGTGTGTACATATATGTTGATAAATTCCTCACATATCCACATTGTTTTCTTTAGGCAAATTGCATTTTTTCTGCTCATTGGAATTGTTTCTGATATATCTGAAATAATTTCATTAACATTTCTTAACACCTATCAATGCTCTTGGGATAATTTCCCCTAAAGAATTTTAGTTCAAGGGATCATGCCTATGTTTAAACATTTTTAAATCAATTTTTCCAGTGGTACATGTCTGAAAATGCCCAGATTTATTTTTCTCTGTCACAAATTTGAGAGAGGAGGGGGCATTTCTGTCAAGTGTTCCCCATCATTTCACCCCAATAACTATATCTTCCCTTGTTAGTAAGAATCTAACTTAAAATAAAATTTCCTCTTGTCAGTAAGCTGAGTGGGGAAAAAATGATAAGATTCTCTTCTTGAGGGAAAAATGTGGGGGGATAGAGGGTCTGGATAATTGCAGTTCCCCTATCACTTCTATATCATGCCTCTGTTTCAGGCTTAGCATCTGTTTTGCAAAGCCCTCACCAATTTTCTCATTCTGACCAGGTGGTCTGTAGTATATTCCATTTTTAAAAATAACTCATTTTTATTTCATTAACCTTTAGCTGAATACTCTCCAACATGCTTCCCCCATTGAGTTATTGAATTTTCCCACAAGTATACCTTCTTAATATACAATGCTACCCCATCACATAATCCCTTTGACCTATATCATTTCTATTTAAAATAATACACCCATCCAGAGCCATTATCTTGCCCCAGGTTTTATACCACCAAGCCTCAGCATTGTCTATTTGGTCAAATTTCCCTCCTTCTTTTAGTATGTTGAGTTATTCTAGTTTCTTATCTAAACCCTTAGGATTTGTATAGCTTTGTAAAGCCAGGAGTTTTACAATGGGCTCCTTCCTTGGATTTTGTTTCCTATGAATTTATGTGATTTTTCCTTCTTTGTAGCTACTCTCTAAGGTATCTAACTAGGCAAGGGGAATACACAGTCTTTTCCCTCCCTTTTTTTTGTTTCCTTAAAGCCCCTCTGATTAGATTTGCCAAACACCTGGCAAACACATTCTTACTAAACATTGTTAGGTGCATTCCATTTCTGGTCAAGAATCTGCCATCCCTTTCCTATAAGCCATGACCCAAATATCAAAAGACTGTTTTCACATCACCTTCTTAGCCAAATGTTCCCTTCTCAGATTAATTTTTCTCTTCTCTATCTCTTGCCTTCAATGAGCAACAATAAGGAAAATACAATTTCTTTTTAAAGACTTTTTAACTTTGGCAATATATTAAGGTTTCTTCTGGTCACGTCACATGTGCCCATATGAATCATCAAAAGTTTGTAGTTGTCAAATGCCTTGATAAGTCTCAAGAAATTCTTTGTTATGTCATGGATATCTGCTCTCAGAAGACAATAGACCTTTCTGATTATTGTTATCAGATTGAAAAAGGGATGCATACTATACTACTTTCTCTTACTCACTTTTCCTAGATGATCTCTCCCCCTGAAATCTTCTGTGACTCTGTCATATCATTACTTAGGAACAAATGATTTTTTTTTGTCTTCAGATAATCCAGCCCCCACTTCTTTGAAAAGAGCCTCATTGATCTTCAAATTCTAATTATTCAACTACTCCCTTCCCTTTCTCTCTTTATGACACTCTATTTTACTTGCCAACATATCAACAAGGGTCATCTTCCTCCCTCTACCTCTAACCACCATTTCCCAATTGAAGCCTCGTTACAATTTCCTGTAGGGACACTTCATTCTCCCTATAAACTTGGGCTGTAAAGAGATATTTAGACAATTTTTGTTTTTAAGATTGATGGTCTCTGAACCACAACCTTCCTCATACCTTTAAAATTAGGTCTATTGAAGTAGTACTGCCTTAGCCTCATGGCTAACAAAAATTGACATCCTCATTCCACATGTGTTATGATTCAAAGTCAGCCTGGGAACTCAAAACAAAATAAAACAAAGTTAAGTTTCCTTGTTAACCGCCCCCCCCCCCCCGCCATGCTCTTATGTCTATATAAACTCTACCTCCACCCAATACCTACTTTCCTTTGCCTTAATCTTCAATTGTCTCTGAAACCTTTGCTCTCTTCTTCTCATACTGTTTTCATCTTCTTGTGCTCATGGAAACTTGACTCTCTGAAGATGCCAGACCATCCCTAGACACTATTTTCTAGTGCTATTGGATTATTCTCTCCTGGACCAGAAGAAGAAGTCAGGAAAACCATTTTTACACCTCACCACAATATCCAGAGCCTCCTTTCTTCCAATAGCTGCTCTTTCCCTTTGAAATTCATTCCATCTGGATATATCACCTCATATAGATCCTTTTTTGCTAGAACCCCCCCAAACTTTACTTAACACCCCCTCCTTTCATAGTGAGTCCAATGTTTGGTTCATAATCTTCCACTCCACCTCAACACCTCTGTTCATATTTGGTAACTTCAGTATTTATATGTATATCCCTCAAAATGCACTGGTCTCCTATTTCATCAGCTCCTATGGTCTATATGTAGCTCCATTCTACCTTAATACATACATATATATATTTGACTCATTTTTATTTCCCACCAACTAAATGTTTTTCTGCAATGGTTCTGTTCTGAACTCCTCTCTACTCTCATGGATTCAACAAAAATCTCTATACAAATGGCTCTCTAGTTTATATGATAAACCACATGATCAGATTTGCCAGCTAAACAGCTATATCTTAATATCCTATGCACATCTGAAATTCAGCATATTGAAAAGAGTCATCACCTTTCCCCCTAAAAGAACCCCTCCTCCAAGCTTTTTTTTTTCTGTCAAAATATTACCATTCTCCTTGTCTACAAAAATGTACTATCTGGCTTATCATCAACTCTTCCCTCTTCCTTAACCTCCATATTCCATCAGTTTCCAAGTGTCTAAGGGAGAATTCACATAACATTCCTCACAGTGATCCCCTTCTCTCCATTTGCATGGCCACAAAGCTAGTTTGGACACTTGAAATCATCTCTTTCCTGAAATAATTTAACAGGCCTCTGTTTCCCACCCTACCGCTTTCAAATAGATCCTCCAAACAATCTTCAAAAAAAAATTGTCTGACAGTATCACATCTTACTCAAAAGCCTTCCATATTTCCTTATCCTGTCTAGGAAAAAATACAAATTCTCCAGTCTAGTGTATAAACAATTCACAATCTGGCTACAATATATCTTTCCAGAATTACTTCATATTACTTCACATCCTAAATACCATTCTAGTCGAAATGGATTACAGAGATTTTTTTAACCTGATATATTCTTTCCTGGCTCTTCTTCCATAATCCATCTCACTGTGTCCTAATGACTTCCCCCTCCTCAATTGATAATGCTCCCTTTGTTTCCAAATTACCTTTTCTTTCCTTATCTGTGTAAATATTGTATCCCCCCACCCCCAACAGTACAGAAACAAGCATTTTTTGTTTTATTTGTGTCTTTGTACCCTTTGTGTCTTTTATAGTTCAATATATACAGCCTAGAATTCCTGAAATTTCTAATATTGTGCTTATATAATCATTATAGCTTCACGTTCTTCAAAAGAACATGGAATCAGTATTACACTTATATCTGTGTCATTTTTATGATAATAATAGAATTTTCAAGTTATGAAGGCCCCCTGTGAAACTATCTAGTTCAAACTCTCTATTTTTCAGATAAGAAAACAATCCCAGAGGAATTCAATGACCTGCCCAAAGCCCTTAATTGACTAATGAGAGAACCAGGACTACAATTCACTCTCCTGAGTCCTAGTCCACCAAGTACCTGGAATAGTTTACTATACTGATTTCAAATGCCTACTACGTGTAAGGAACTGCCAGGAAATTTTTATTCATATATATTTTCAAAAAGACTAATGTCTTTTTGACTGTGCACTGTGATGGTGGAAAAATGGCTGAACTTAGAGTTGGAAGATCTGGGCTTAAATAGTGCCTCTGCCACTTAATGTGGGGCCTAGTGCAATCACTGAAATACCCAGCATCAGGTTTCTGATTACTACCTAAAAGTGGTAATAATATCTCTCACCTTTCTCACAGGTTTGTTAAGGACCCTGTAAACCCTAAAGTGCTATGTAAATGTGAGTTATTATCCCTATTTTGAAAGTATCAAATTAGACAATGTGTGAAAAGCACTTTATAAAAGTACCAAGTGCTAAATAACACTCGATAAAAATAGAATCACAGTAGCTCACATTTACATGATGATCAAGTTCCACCAATGCATAGAGATGCCTCATATTTAAGATTAGTCATTAGTAGATGTACGCTTGGCTTTTTTCCTTCATCACACTCACCCTCAGATTCTTTCTCTTTCTCCCTCCCTCTCTCTCTCTCTCTCTCTCTCTGTTTCTGTCTCTGTCTCTCTCTGTATCTCTCTCTCTCTCCTCTCTCTCTGTATCTCTCTCTCTCTGTCTCTCTGTCTCTGTCTCTTGTCTCTCTCTCTGTCTCTCTCTCTCTCTCTCTCTCTCTGTTTCTGTCTCTGTCTCTCTCTGTATCTCTCTCTCTCTCCTCTCTCTCTGTATCTCTCTCTCTGTCTCTCTGTCTCTGTCTCTTGTCTCTCTCTCTGTCTCTGTCTCTCTCTGTATCTCTCTCTGTGTCTCTGGCTCTCTCTGTGTCTCTGTCTGTCTCTGTCTGTCTCTCTGTCTCTGTCTGTCTCTCTCTCTCTGTCTCTCTCTCTCTGTCTCTCTCTCTGTCTCTCTCTCTCTCTCTCTCTCTCTCTCTCTCTCTCTCTCTCTCTGTCTCTCTCTCTCTCTCTCTCACACACACACACACACACACACACACACACACACACACACACACACTCACACAACTCTCCAAGATTTATTTCTCTATTTCTACATATTTCTTCATTTTTATTGACTAGCAGGGAAGAGAAATAATGGGCTGCCTTACCTGGAAGAATGAAGGCACCTTGCAGGTATTTAATGTGTACCTGGGGAATAGCTTAGCTACCCTGAAGAAACTGTTACAATATCACGTTTTTCCCTGGCATCAATAACAAAATAACAATTTAAAGGCTCTCATTTCATTAGGGACATCTCTGTTTTGTGGCTGGTTAGACAACCCTATTGCAGTTTTCCATAATGTGTCTGATAAAAGCCACTCAACGTTTTTTTAATCCATGTTTCTCCACACAATTCAATCTGCAAGGTGCTTTCAAATATGTTTTTGATCTACAGAAACACATACCCCATGTCACATCAAATGACTTCAATCAGTCCTCTCACACAAATATCCTCCTGATACCTATACAGCAAAACCAATGCAATGCTATTTGTTATTCTGGTCTAAGCCAACAGTCTCTACCTTGAGGGTCATAAAGGTTCTTAGATATTAATATTTAATTTTCTTTTTGACCCACCGCAACATTCACATTTTAGAGGTTGATTTGTTTCTTTGTCTTGCTTTTAAATTGTTTAATTTTTTCTTAGGTTATATTTTCAATCGGTTTGGGAAGATTAAACATTTGTCAAGTACAAAGCATCTCTTTATCTGAATTATCATTGAGGTTTGATGGTAATTTTTAATGTGCAATTTAACAACAAGAGGCATAAAATCGTTAGCTTAGTTTTTTTTATAAATATTAAAGCTGTCTACACTTAGCCAATACCCAGGTCAAAGAAATTAGCCTGTAAATTTTACATGAAAAATCATTGCTCTATATCTTCCCCACCCAGTTTTGTGCTACAAATATTATAATCTAGTCTTTTTCTTCATGCTATTTCAGAATTTCTAATCCTAAATCCATATTGCTCAGGTCTAGAAATGTTATTCAAAGTAGCAATGAAGGGAAGTTCGCCACAATCTTTCAGTGCCAAATAGGATTTGGTACATTTCCAAGTAGGTGTCATGAAACACAGGGTTGACCTCAACTTGTAGAAATTTTGGTTTGGCCATCCAAACAAAAGGCAATTCATTTATGAAAACAAAATGGAAAAAAATAAACACATCAACATAAAAGGTTTTCAAGTACCTTTGAGAAGTCAGTGGAAGATTATGGGGCAGAAACAATTTGAGTATAAAGAGAATAGCAACATATTTAAAGATCTGTCTCATGATTACTTATATTAGACACCAAGGGCTTTTAAAATTTCTCCTATGGAACTCCAAGTTTATTTACTATTCCTTGAAAGAAACCAGTTATAGCAGCCAGGTTTGTTCTTCATGTACTCCTCCATCTCCAAGTAAGCAAAGCTTCTAAGTAATTGAAGTTTGATGCCTTGAAATCTTCCTCTGTAAGTCTTGGGTTACAAAGTCCTGGTTCCGCAGCCTTTGTGAATGTTAGTAAGCTATTTAGCCTCTTTAGAACTCAATTTTCTCACCTGTAAAATGGAAGTGTTATACCAGATGATCTCCAGATCTATGATTCTCTGAATACCTATTGATCCCTCTTCTCTGATCTCCTGTTGTTTGGATCTTTCATGCTGGAGAGGCCAAAGGAAGAAAACAATATCTCTATCACAAGCATAAAATAAATAGCTACAACTGAAGAGATAGGGTCAGAAATCAGATCCCAACTTTTAAAACAAAAAGAAAAAGTGTCTTAAGTTCCATGCAGGCTTTCATAAACTGTTTCCCACAAGTTTTTTGTGCATCCCTTCGTGTTTTTTATGTCTGGCTCTGCAAAGTCAGCCCTACTTCCCCAACATTTTCTAAATTGATTGTGGTTGTTACAAATTGTCACACAAGACATACTATATGAACGTAGCTCATCTCTAAGCAGCAATGGATACCCTACAAAGGAGTTCTCTTTGTTAGTATTAAAATGATCTCTTCTCACCCTTCCTTCTGTCAAAATTTCTTGATCTCCATACTTCAGTTTCAGAAAGCTCTTCAGGGAAAAGTAATCTGGCTAACTCACTTATACTAAGGTTTAAAAGGATAATGTTTATACTCTTTAACTTTCCCTTGAATATCTATATTTAGAAGAAGGACGATTAATTCAGAAGAATATCTAACTTATGGGATTTATGGTAATAGAATAATTAGAAGGATCAGTACCAGGATAGGTGATGTTCAAGTGGCTTGAGATTCTGCCTAGTGCCCTTCAAATCATATCAAACTATACCTTTCTTCTCTATATAAATAATAACAAACTCCACTTTCCATCTGCATTTCTACTTGGTTTTAACTCCATAAAATATCGTGCCTCACCCAAAATAACTAATCACCTGTTACTATGCTGATAAAGTCAGTTTTTAATGCTCTACACTTTTCTCAACTCCTTCAATTGCCTCTCCCTCTGATTGGAGGATTGGAGGATGGAGAAATAAACTTCTTTCAAAACCTTCTTTTATAGAAATAACTTTCAGGTAACTTCATTTTCCATTAGTAACCCTACTTGGTTTTGCTGCCATGAACATCATGTTTCCCTGTCCCTGTGCTCAGTTTCCTCTGGTTATTCCCACCTTTTCCATTTCCTTTTTTTATTATCTTCCTCCATTATATTGAGGGCTCCTTGAGGTCATGATCTGTCTTTTTTTCCTATTTGTATACCCAGTGGGTTAGCACAGTACCTAGCACATAGGAGGCACTTGGGAAATCTGTATTGAATTGAACTAAACAACAATGTAATAATAATAACATCATTTATTTAGCAGTTTTAGGTATGTGAAATAATTTATACATTTGATTCTCAAAATCCTCTAAGGTAAATTCAATTTTCATCCATTTTTTACAGATTTAGTTACTTGTTCAGGGGCAAGTAGTTAGGAAGTGTCTGAGACAGGAATCAAAGTAAGGTCTTCCTGACTCCATTTCTGACACTCTACGCAGTGTGTCATCTAACTACCATTTTTTAAGACTATCCCTGTAACTCCCCAATAGAAATAGAAATATGTATAACATTAACCATAAATTATCACAATTAAATAATAATTTCATCAACGAACACATATATTTGAAGAAATTGGTTATCTTGGTGGTCTGAACAATCACCTCCTAGAGCAGATGGTAATCCCATGACATTTTTTCAATATATTTTTGATATTTTAAATATAGTTTTGTCTCTGTCTTCTCACATGTCCTTCTTTGAAAACCTACCCAACCTGGTAGCTCTTCTCTCAATATGTTGGGAGAAGAACTCAAGCCATCCTTCATTCTCCTTGTGTGACAGACCTATGTACTTGTCTAGTTTTATATGTCCCTGATGAGGTCTCTTATGACATTTCTCACATGCAAGTCATCATTGGTAATATGTTGTCCCCTATTTACACCAGTTATGCCCCTTAATTTTCTTTTTTCGATATGATACTTCTTTAAAGCAGCCAAGTGGAGAACATTTAGTCTTCATGGCAGAACAGAACTCTGGGGTAGTAGAAAGAACTTTAGATTTTATAGTTACTAGATGTGGTTTCAAATTCTGTTTCTAACTTTTACTCCCATGAGCTTGGGTGAATCATTTTCCCTCTGAGAGAGCCATATTTCTTACCTGTTAAATGGAGATGTCATAACACCAGCATACTTCCTTCATATAGCAATGGGGAGAATAAGAGAATTTATATAAAGTTCCTTTTTGTTGTTGTTGTTCAATCATGTCATGATCCCATTTGGTGTTTCCTTCACAAAGATACTCAAGTGATTTGCGGTTTCCTTCTCTAGCTTATTTTACAGATAAGGAAAATGAGGCAAACACGGTTAAGTGACCTGTCCAGGGTAAGAAAGCTAGGAAAAATCTGAAGCAGGTGTTTTTGACTCTAGGCCCAGTGCTCTATCCACTGAGTCACAGAGCTGCCCCATAAAGTCCCTTATATTACTAATATGTACCAATATGGGTAGGGGGAGGGAGGAGAGATTTTTTCCTATTTGCCTCTCAAAACTTTTAGAAGCCCTTAATTATAATTATTGAATGGCAGTGTGATGTATTGCATAGACAGCTGGCCACAGAGTCAAAAACAGCTAGGCTTAAATTCTACCTCTGACACACTATGGTATATGACCTTGAGAAAAATCACTTAATAACCTGGTGCTCCAGGCAACTTTCAAGCACTACAACCTGTAGAAAAAATTCTGGCTTATATGAGTAGAGGGAATTTTCTCATTCGGGTTGTCTGTATATCAGTGAACAAATTCCACCCTTATTTCTATTCCAATTATAGTCAAACCAAAAAGGTTTTGAAATTATATGAAACTAAGACAAGCATTTCCCTCATCAATGTGGTAATGTCTTTAATGATATGATTATTAGATTTCTTTATCATTTTGCTAAGTGATTATTCCACCCTACTCTGCCATATTCTATGGTGTATCCTCATTGACCAAGCAATGTTTGAAGAACACTAAGTGTTTGCTGATATGTTTAAAGCTGTCTGAAGTCATGATTTATTCATTTTCTAATCCATATAACTTTCCAGACTTCCAGTATGAGAGAGGGGAGAGACCTGGGACCGAGGCAGAAAAAAACAACATCTATCTTCTGATTAAATATCTATGTCTAAATGTATTTATGTAACAACACTAAAGTTTAGTAAGACACAATATTCATTATCTGGCAGTTGCCCAAAGACTAAATATAAAAAAGAAGAATGCATTTATGTCATGGTATCTGCCTAAAGAATCATAAGATAGAGAACAAGAAGGAAGTATAGGGTATTTTCCCAATCCCTTATTTCCCACATAAATTAACTGAGACAAAAAGACAATAAAAGTAACATAATTTGACCAAGTTAACACAAACAATAAACAATAGCAGGGCTAGGATTCAAACCCAAGGCCTCTGATTACAAATCCCACTATTCTTTCTGTATATTGTCCATTCTATACACAAAACTGTAAAATCTCCGAATTAGAGAAGTCATTAGATGCCATCTAGTTCAAACTGTACTTACTGAGATATCTTTCTATTACATTGACAAATGGTTTGCAAGCCTCCATGCGTGAACCTCCTTTAAGGGTGAATTCACTCTCAAGCCATGGCTAGGGGGGAAATGACATTGTGTGTGTGTGTGTGTGTGTGTGTGTGTGTGTGTGTGTGTGTGTGTGTGTGTGTGTATTCCCTATGTGCACTGGAATTTCCACCCATTGCTGTCCTCTGGACCTAGCTGACCAAAGCTAGACCCCTTTCCACAATGTAGTCCTCCAAATATTTGAACACAGCTATCATGTGTCTACCTGTCTTCTTCATTTTTTGGCCAAATATGTTATCCTTTCAAATCGGTGTTCACAGGATATAGTCTCAGTTCCCTTATCATCCTGGCCACCATCCTCTGCAGACCTGATCTTATTTATCAATGCTATTCTTAAAATGTAGGACCTAAAAGTAAGCAAAACACAACACCACAAATATGGTCTTAGCAAAGTACTGAACCTTCAAGTCCTTTAAATGTCTTCCTCGTTAGCCTCAGCAGGCTAGGGCCTAAGATCTTAGTTTTGTTTTGTTTGTTTTTAACTTGTCATTCTATACTACTTACACATTTTGACCTTATTGTCTAGTAAACCACAAAATCTATTTCAGTTCAACTATTTCTGAAGCAAATTATTTGAATTCATGTTGAATTATACATTCATATCTATTAAAAGTTATTAGTGGGGCAGCTGGGTGGCGCAGTGAGTAAAGTATCAGCCCCAGTGTCAGGAGAACCTGAGTTCGGATCAAACCTCAGACATTTATCACAAGATAACTAGCCTTGTAACCTTGGGCAAATTAGTTAACCCCAATTTCACTCCAAAAGGCAAAATAAAATAAAATAAAATAAAATATAAAATAAAATAATAAAATAGAAGTTATGAGCTTTAGCTCATCATACTTACCTACTGAGATCTCTTTGGATCCTGACTCTGTCTTCCAATCTGTTATCTTTGTCTCCCACAAGCTTTATGTCACTAGCAAATTTGACAAGCATGTCATCTCTGCTCTCGTTCATGCTTTGAATTTCTCTCAAGCTAATAGTTTGTATATTTCAGCAATGACTGCTATCCTTGTTCAGTGCTGTTAGCATAATAAAATGGTATTTGTTGGAGCCTGACAAACTAAGGATAAATGGTCCAGGTACTCCCCAGTGACATATGCTTTGTGCTCCCTAAGATCATTTGTTAGTTGTTTGAAACTAAAAGATAGTATTTTCCCAACAAAACAGTGCTAAAATGGGAGATAAGTTCTTGGGGCAGCATAAAAAGCCCTTGTTATCCTATAAATGTAATTGAAGCGTGGTACTAAACCTAATCATATTTTTAAACATTTCTTTGGAAAAATATTTTCAGGTTCCTACTCTGAATTCCAGGAGCATATCCATCATTCTCATTCGTCATCAGCAGGAGTGAGAGCCACCAGCAGAGAAAGCTCCCAGAAACGCAGTGGAGGATTAACTTGGGTCAAAAGTATTTTTTCTCATAAAAGGGAAGGAAGTGACTCTATTCTTTATGTAATAATAGATTAATAATCTGCACCAGGTTATTTTCACTACTATTTTATGAAGAGATTGGAAAGAGATGTGGTACATGTCCCTCTCCAGTTTAGCCCTCATAAACCAGTAATGAAAAATAGTCCAGAAAATGGGTAATAAAAATGTTCTCAAGTAGGGCTTCACTAAATCAACAGAAAATTTCACTGGGGAGAAAGAGAAAGAAGTAATAAGAAACAGAAAACATGGAATTTCAGAGGAATTTTCTATACATTATAATAATATAAATCCATCAAAATGCTTTCTGTATATGTAGAACACAATTATGAAGAGATACCTAAACTATTATATTTACAAGTATCCCTGCAAATAGCATGGAATATAAGATTATCTGACAGGGACAGGAGAAAGGTGAGGGGAAAGAAAGGATTTCTTTTTTTTCTTGAAAATTTTTATATTTTATATTTTCAAATTATATTAAAACAATTTAAAATTCTTTTTAAACTGAGTTCCAAATTCTCCCTCTCCTTCCTTAAGAAGGCACATGATCTGATATAGATTGTACAAGTACAGTGATGAAAACAAATTTATATTTTAGCCATGTTGTGAAAGAAACCACAAATTAAATACTCCAAGAAAAATAAATAAGGTTAAAAAAGTATGCTTCAATCTGTATTCAGATTCCATCCAATTTTCTTCTCTAGTGGTAGATAGCATTTTCCATCATAGGTCCTTTAGAATTGTCTTGGGTCATTATATTGCTGTGAATAGCTAAATCTTTCACATTTGATCATCTCACACTATTGCTCTTAAAGTGTATACTGTTCTGTTGATTCTTCTCATTTCACTTTGCATCAGTTCATGTAAGTCATTTCAGGATTTTCTGAAAACATCCTGCTCATCATTTCTTATACAATTATAATATTCCACTATAATTATGTAATACAAATTTTCCATCCATTTCCCAATTGATAGACTTCCTTGCAATTTCCAATTCTTTGCCACCACAAAATAAGAGCTGGTATGAATACAGGTCTTTTTCCTTAAAAAAAAAACAAACAAACAAAACAAAACAAAACAAAAACTATTTCTTGGGGATGGGAGAAAGGAGGAGGTGAGGGAGGAGGAGAAAATTTAGAACTCAAAAGCTTGTGGAACTGAATGTTTTAAACTAAAAATAAATAAGTAAATTTAAAAAAAATTTAAAAACTATTTGGGATATCAAACTAGTAGAAGCATTGCTGGGTCAAAGGGTCTGCACACAGACCCTTTGGACATAGTTCAGAATTCCTTTCCAAAATGGTTAGATAAGTTCACAACTACAACAACATTGCATTAGCGTCCCAATTTTCCCACATCCCCTACAACAGTTGTCATCCTCCTTTTATGTCATATTAGCCAATCTCAGAGGTGTAAATTGGTACTTCAAAGTTGTTTTCATTTGAATTTCCCTAACCAATAGTAATTTAGAACTTTTTATGAGGCTATAAATGATTTTGATTTGTTCTTTTGAAAACTGTTGCCTGTTCAAATCCTTTGACCACTGATCAACTCGGGAATGACTCATATTTCTATAAATTTGAATGTATTCCCTATATATTTCAGATGTGAGGCCTTTATCAGAGAAACTTGGAGTAAAAATTTTCCCAATTTTTTCTTTCCTTCAAACCTTTGGTGTGTTGGTTTTCTTTTGTGTAAAATACTATATATATATATATATACATACATATCTAAATTCTTCCTTTTTATCTATATACCTGACAGGTAATTTGCTTATGTTATCACCCTCTACTTCTAAATTGTGTACCAATTTTTACCTTATCTTGGTAGTGAAATGTTGGTCTATGCCTGGTTTCTGCCAAATAGTTTTTGAGTTTTTCTAGCAATTTTTTTTTCTCAAAAAAAAGATTAAATCTCCATGTTTATCAAAAATTGGGATACTATGGCCATTTACTACTATGTATTATATATCTAATCTATTCTACTGATCCATCACTTTATTTCTCAACCAGTACCAGATTCTGTTTATGATTACGACTTTGTAATACACTTTGAGATCTGGCACAGCTAGGTCACCTTATTTCATTTTTCCCTATGAATTTCCTTGATATTTTGATCCTTTGTTCTTCTACATGAATTTCATAATTTTTTTTTTGTTTTATAAAACAGAGTTTGGTAGTTTGAATGGTATGGCACTGAATAAATTAATTTAGGCAGAATTGTACATTTTAGTCTATTGATTTAGCCTACCCATGAGCAATTAATATTTCTCTAATTGTTTAGGTATCACTTTATTTGTATGAAAAGCACTTTGTAATTGTGTTCATATAATTGTTAGGTTTGTCTTTGCAGGTAGACTTTCAGGTATTTTATATTGTCTATCATTATTTTTGAGTGAATTCTTCTATCTCTTCCAGCTGACCTTTGTTAGCAAATATAGATGATGTATGTTGTTTTATTTTATGTCTAACAATTTTCCTGAAGTTGTTGATGATTTCAGATAGGTTTTTAGTTGACTTTCCAGGATTCTCTAAGTATATCATCATATCATCAGCAAAGAGCAATAGTTTTGTTTCTCCATTGCCTATTCTAATTATATCAATTTCTTTTTTTCCTCTTATTTCTATGACTAGGATATCTAGTACAATTATTGAATTGTAGTGTTGATAATGGGAATCCTTGCTTCATCCCTGATCTTATTGAAAAGGCTTCTAGAGTATGCCCATCACAGAAAATGGTTTCTATTGGTGTTATATAAATACTACTTTTCATTTTAAGGAAAGATCCATTTATTCTTTTGCTTTCCAATGTTTTCAATAGGAATGAGTATTGTATTTTGTACAAAACTTTTTCTGCATCTAGTGAGATAATTGTTATTGTTTTTATTTTTGATATGATCAATTATATGGATATTTTTCCTAATATTGAACCATCCAAGCATTCCTGGTATGTTATACCTTGTCACAGTGTATGATTTTTGTGATATATTGCTGTAATCTCTTTGGTGGCATTTTATAAAAAATCTTGCATTTTATAAAAAATGTTCAGTAATGAAGTTGAACTATAGTTTTCTTTCTCTGCTTTGGCTCTTTCTGGTTTAGCTGTCAGTGCCTTATTTTTGGCATAAGAGGAATTTGGTAGAACTATTTGTCTATTTTCCCAAGTAGTTTGTATAGAATTAAAATCAATTTTTTCCTTAAATGTTTGGTAGAATTCACTTGTGAATCCATCAGGACCTGGGTATTTTTTTCCTAGGAAGCTCAATGATGGCTCATTCAATTTCTTTTTCTAAGATGGGGTTATTTATGTATTCTTTTTCCTCTCCTGTTAATCTGGGAAGTTTGTCTTTTTAATAAATATCCATCTCTTTCACTTCAGTCATTACAATTATAGGCATATAACCAGGCAAAATGGCACTGAATAATTGTTTTAATTTCATCTTCATTGGTGGTGAATACAAACTTTTCTTTTTTTGTTATGGATTAGTTGGCTTTCCTTTCTTATTTCAAAATAAAATTAACCAATGGTTTATCTAATTTATTGTTTTTTTTTTCATAAAATCAGCTCTTTTATTTATTAGTTCAGTGGTTTTCTTACCTTCAGGCTTATTAATCTCTGCTTTGATCTTAAGGTTTTCAATTTGGTCTTTAATTGGGGATTTTTAATTTATTCTTTGCCTAGCTCTGTTTGTTGTTGTTGTTGTTGCATGCTGAATTCATTGATTTGCTCTTTATTTTATTGATATAAGCATTTAGACATATAAAATCTCCCCTAAGTACTGCTTAAGCTGCATCACATAAATTTTAGTAGGTTGTCTCATTGTTACTATTCTCTTTAATGAAATTATTAATTATTTTTTATGATTTTTGACCCATTCACCCTTTAGAATTAGATTAGTTTCCAATTAATTTTAATCTATTTCTAAAGTCCTTTATTGAATATGATTTTATTAAATTATGGTTTGAAAAGGATTCCTTTAATATGTCTGCTTCTTTGCATTTGGTTATGAAGTTTTCATGCCCTAACACAGTCAATTTTCATGTAGATGCCCTTGTCACATTCAGTGTTCTACAATGGTGTATCATGTCTAATTTCTCTAAAATTCTATTCATTTCCTTAACTTCTTTCTTGTTTATTTTTGGTTAAATTTCTCTAGGTCTGAGACGGAAAATTTGAGACTCTACTCTATAGTTTTACTGTCTAGTATATTCTACAGTATTGTTTTGCTGTCTCTTTCATCCAGTAACTCATTTAAATTTTCCTTTAAGAATTTTGATGCTATAGGGGGACCTGACCTCAGAACCCGGATGTGGTGGCCATGCGTTCGAATCCCTCCCATTCAGTTTCCTGGCTTTTTACCCCTGGTTCTGGCTTCTCAAGACTCTTGTCTTCCCTGACAAAGGAGGGTGAAGAAGGAGGAGGAGGAAATGACATCTGGGCTTCTGACAGCTGGGTCCCAGGCGAATCACATCCAAGGACTAGAAGACTTAGTGTTCTCTCTCAGAAAACTGGAGCTGATTGTATGGTGCTGTTGGGTTCCTGGAGTCCATGGATTATTAGATTTAGAGTCTTAGGAATCGTGTGATCCAATCCCCTAATCTGATACATGAGTAATCTGAAGTCAAAAAGGGTGAATGTAGTATAGTGGAAAGTTTGTGGGATTTGGAGTCTTCCCAGTCCTGTCATTTATTCCCTGCATGACCTTGGCTAAGTCACTTAAACTCTTGTCCTCAGTTTCCTCTTCTGCAAAATGAGGGGGTTGGCCTAGAGGATTTCTAAGGCCTCCTCCACCTTTAAGTCCAGTATCCTGTGATCTTACTCAAGCTCATCAGCTGCAGAACCTGGACTAGAACCAGTGGCCTTGCCGCCTGGTCTACTCCTCTTTCCATTAGGAGAGAGCTTAGCTTGGTCCACCATAATTCTCTTTAGGACTAGAAGTCTAGATCAAGGTGTTTTTTCTTTTAATCAGCTTTTCATTGATACAGTTCTGAATTCATATATTATTTTTCTTCTTATAAACAAACCCTACAAAAATGAGGCAAATGAATATAGTAGTATAACATTTGAGACTTCAACTATTGGGCAAGGGCTAGAATAAGAAGTCTGGCAGAAACTAGGTATAGACCAACATTTCACACCTTTTACCAAGATAAGCTCTAAATGACTACTTGATTTAAACCAAAAGGGCAATAGCATGAACAAATTAGAGAAGGAAGAAATTACAGTTCAGATCTTTGGTTGTGACCAAACTAAGGACAGAATGGATCACAGAAGATAAAATAGATGTATTAATTTTTTTAAAGTTTTTGCACAAAAATAAACAATGCAGCTAAAATTAAATGGAAATCACGAAAACGAGGAAAAACACCTTTATAGCCAGTTTCTTTGATAAAGACTTGATATTTAATGAATCGATTCAAGTATCTAGGAACAAGAACTGTTCCCTAGTAGATAAATGGTTAAAGGACATGCATGGGAAGATCTTAAAAGAAAAAATCCAAGTTATCAACAGACATGAAGAAAATGCTCCAAAACACTAATAATAAGAGAAATGTAGATTGAAAGAACTGTGAGGTTCCACTTTACATCCATCAGATTGGCGAAGGCAGTTGTTAGAGGGGCTGTACTATCTATGGAACTAACTGATCTAGCCATTCTGGAGCAATCTGGAACGATTCCTCAAAAAACACTGAATTTAAAAGAGTCACTGAACTGGGTCTTTGACCTAGCAATACCATAACTAGTTATATCCCCCAAAGGGAGAAAATAAAGAGATACATGTGCAAAAATATAAAATTGATAACAAGAGAGCAGCTTATACAAAGATATTGTAAAATAAATGTGGGAGACTAGTACTCTTTTCCAGTAACCAATCATAGTGCCAGAATGAAGATGCACCAAACTTCCTACATCATAGAAAAGTCTTGAGGGACCCGAGATACAGAATGAATGAATATCTTTAGTGTCTTGCTTGACTAAGACCCTGGGCTCTGATAGGTGAACTGCCTTATCTTGCCTGGAACCAGGCCTTCCCCTTCTAAATCATGCCACTTTGCATGTGTCCTGTGATGTATAAAAGGTTCAAGAGACATGATTTCTGGGTAATTTGTCATTTATTAATTATGGTTAGCAAATAATAAAAGGATGGTCATTTGGCCATCTCTCATAAACTAAAGATGGATTATTGACACTTACATGCCCTTGGAAGAGTGCATATTCCTGACATACAGCAATCATGTCTGATTGGTTAACAATTAATGGGAAAAATGAATATTTTAATGAGTAGACTCATTCTAAGGAAGGGCTAGGGGCCTGGCTTTGATTTTGTTACTCTTAGTCTCAGACACCCCCAGGCAATCTAGTCAAAGAATCTACCCAGCCTTCTCTCTGGCAGATTGCCCCATTTTTTTGCCAGCCTCCCCCCCTTTTGTGGTGTTTGGGTTTTGTTGGGTGGGGTTTGGGTTTGGGTGTTTGTTTTTTTTTTTGGGGTGGTTTGTGTGGTGGTGGGGTTGGTTTTTTTGTTTTGTGGTGTTTTTGTTTTTGTTTTTTGTGTTGTTTTTTTGTGTGTTTTGGTGGGTTTGTTGGTTGTTTTGTTTTTGTTGAACTTATTTGTTATTAGGGGACAAAGGGGAGAGATGTGGGGCTTTTATTTCTCTTGGGATGGCGAGAGTTTGTGAAGGAGAGTGTCAGGTAATGATAGGGTGCTCAGGAGAAACTGAATTTTTTCCAGTTCTTTGAAAGACAACCCAGGAACAAATTTATGTGCATTGTAAAAGATTGCCCCATTTTTTTGCCAGTAAGCCTGTGAAACCAAAAAGTGCCTGCAGCCACTCAGGTTCCCCAGCATCCCAGAGAAATGAGAGAAGTGGGCAGATGCTTCCAGATAGGGCATCCCCTATGCATCGTGGATAGTGTGAGTCCCGGGTCCAAGGCCTTGAACCACTCAACTGAGAGCTTGAGAGCATCAGGCCCAAAAAGCACCTCCAAGCCTTCCTCAGTGCTTGGAGAACCACCCCCAACTGCAGGATGAAAAAGTGATAGACAGAGAGGAGGCTTACTAACCATCTCATCGTGTCAGGAGGAAGGCCTGAGAGTTAGCCAAGCCCGTACTGGACCACCAAAATGAAGAACGTTAGGGGGACTGGGACCCTCAAGAATGCCAAGACAGGGATGCCTGGAACAAATTCACACAATCAAGCCTTCTCTTAGTCAAGTGGCAAAAAGGTTATTTTAGCAATTTGGTTTATTTAATTTAGCAAAAGTGGGCAAGGGTCCTTAGGGAACCTGAAAGCTGGTGAGGATGGTGCTGGGGCTTATATGGAAAAGAGGCATGGGAAAGGAATGCCAGGGATACTAATTAGGTGATGCAAGGGGTCCATGTGTCTTTCAGAATTATGGATGGGAAAATGTAGAGAGTTTTGCAGAGATAACTTTGTTGATACCATACTTTGAGGAAGTTGTCAAAGGCATGAACTTTGAGAATCTGGTGCCAAGGGAGTCCTTGGGCCAGCCAGGGACAAAAATTCTTGGGCCAGGCACCCCTCTGTCCTGATAAGAGAATGTGTTCTGCAGCAAGAGAAAATTTTCTCACAGGACAGGGCCCTGTTGAGAAATTGGGAGGCATCCAGAACCATAATCACAGGGCTAGGGCATGAGCACCCATAATGACACCTCTAAAAAGGGTTTAAAAAAAAGGACGTCAGTGAAACAGTCAAAGCACAAAAGGGAGCAGAAGGAAATTCAGAAAGAGGCACAGACAAGCAGGACAGAGTCGGAACAGCTGGGTCAGATTTAATACCTACTTTTTTTTTTCTTTTTGGAGGGGGGAAAGCCAGGCAATTGGGGTTGGGTGACTTGCCCAAGGTCACATGGCTAGTAAGTGTTTGGTGTCTGGAGCCAGATGTGGGCTCGGGTCCTCCTGACCCCAGGGCTGCTGCTCTATTCACTGTGCCACTTAGCCATACCTTGATACCTACTTTAAAAAAAAACAAGGTGTATGTGATAGAGAATCATGTCCTCACATACAGTCTGCTTTCTCTGCTCTTTGAATAAGGAAGTGTTCACATTTGTTAATGTTTGTCAAATTCATAATAATGAAAAAAGAAAACTGATCAGCATGCATTTATTGTTTATGATATATAATTTTTAATATATATTATTTATTAAGTTTGTGCAAGTTTTGGTGTACGATCATCATGGTATACTACCATACTATAAGAAATGATCAACTTGTCGATTGTAGAAAATCATGGATAGTCTTGGACAAAACAATGAAGAGTGTACCAAGCAGGACTAAGAGAACATTGTATCCAGTAACAGCAATATTGTTTCAAGAACAACTTTAAGAGACTAAGTCATTTTGACTATTATAAATACCCAAATTAACTATAAAGGACATATAAAGGAAGATGCTATCTGCATCCAGAGAAAGAGATGATAAACAGAAATAGAAATAGAAATGTATATATGTATGTATGTGTATATATAGGTATGTATGTATGTATGTGTATATATATGTGTGTATGTGTGTATACATATATATGTATATACATATATGTGTATATATATATATATGTATACAGTATACACATACACACATGGGTAGCTAGGTGAGCACTGGCCCTGAGGTCAGGAGGGCCTGGGTTCGGATCTGGCTTCAGACACTTAACAAAAAAAACTGGTCGTGTGACCTTGGGCAAGTCACCTAACCCCAGTTGCCCTCCAAAAAAAAGGGCAGAAATGTGTGTGTGTGGTGTGTATAAAATTTGTCTAATGGTAGCGGGGGGGGAGGGGAGGGCAAGAGGAAAGAAAAAAAATGTTACATGATAACTTTATATATTTAAAAGGAATAACACGTTTTGTACAATAAATTTGCAGTTTAATGTGTAATCATCTTTTTTTTTAATTCTACTATGTTATGGAAATGTTTGTTTTATTTCTTAAAAATAAAACAATTTAAGTTCCTACAAAAAAAAAAAAAAGAATTTTGATGCTATACCATTGTTTGCATATTTGGTTAGTATCGATATTATGCCATTGTCTCTGGTAACTTTTAGCAAAATGTACTTTTCCTTCTGTAATGGGAATGGGAATTTGAAGATCTTCCCTGACCCTTAATAATCCTAAGGGAAATTGAAGACATTCCCTGCTTCAAAGATCTTCCCTGACCCTTAAAAGGGTGAATGTGATTACATGCAACCTGTGGTGGGAGGAGTTTGGTGAAGGGTAAAGCAGAGCCCACAGGAAGCAGGGAGTCAGAGCAGTTAGAGAAGTAAACAGGAGAGGAAGCACCCAGGCAGAGCTCTAAGCTGGTATGTGTTGGTTTGTGGGAAGGCTAAAGGATGGTGTGGCTCTCTGTACTGTTATGGTGTATTAACTTTTTTACTACTATGATGGATTTGGCTTTCTAGTTTTAGGATATGGTTTTCTGGTGTCTGAATAAACATTTGGCTTATGCCTTCTGTATGGAGAGTCTGTTATATTTTGTAATTAAGCACTATGTCAGCATATTTACAGTTGCCAGGGACTCTGTGAATATTGTGTTGGCACTATACCTGCTAATCTCTTTTGCTTTGTCTGAGATCATGATTGCTACTCATGCCTTTTTTTTTTTTTTTTACTTCAGCTGAAGCATAATAGTTTCTGTGCCAACTTCTAACCTCTACTTTGTGCGGGTCTTGAGCATTTTAAATTACAATGTGCTTTCATTCTAATGAGAAGAAGGAACTAGTGTTTTTTTGGAACCTAATTCTTCAAGAGTGCTAGGGAGAATTGGGTAAGATAGAGCAATCTGGATTTTTTCTTTTCTGTTTTTATTGTCAACCCCAAAAGTAACAGAAATTTACAACCTACTATACTTTCCCCCAAGCCTACAAAAAGTAGCAGACACTGAATCAGTCCAGTCAAAGAAGGAAAGAATGATGAGACTTAGGGAACAGATATAGTATGAGGGGCTCTACTGAACCTAAAAGAAAGAATAATGATAATCTGGGGGCAGTCCTATTCCCTACTCCAAAAGTTATTTGAGGCTGAAACTGAAACCACTGAAAAATAAATGATCCAATATGGAAGGAGGCTGAGGCCTAATACCAGTTGTTAATACAACATCAAAAAGCAACGATAAATCAACACAAATGTCTTTAAAAGTGGAAAATAAGACAAGTGGCAAAGCATCTAAAAAACTACAAAACTCTCTAAATAAATATTGAAATACAAAGGAAATTATAATACCACATGATAAAACACAGAAACCTGTGCATTACCAAGAGAGCATAGAAACACAGCAGAATACTCCAAAATGATTCTAGAGAAATAAGAATCTTGAAAAAAGTTAAATTATAACAAATAATAGGATTTGTGTCTTGTACAACAGAAATTATTGGCAGAATAGATAAATGTAGATCCCCTGCGGTGAGTCTTGTCAAAGAAATAAAATGAAAAGTAAGAGATTATGAACACAAATATACTGAATTGAAGGGAAATATAAGGGAATAGAAAACAAAACAGAATAAGCATTAAAAAAAACATCTTTTAAAGTGAAGTAAAAACAAAAGATATCAATGAAACTTGCATTTAAAAAAGAAGTTACTGTAGGGAAGGAGAGGCAAAGGGCTTGAGAATTTTGGAATTGAGAAGAAATTGAGGAATGTAGTTGAAGGAGGGAATGAAAGGTTTCTTGTTTTGTGCAAATATTTTCATGTTTGAAGGCAGAGAAGAAAGTGTCATGGTGGAAAGACTGAAAATATACAGAGGAATGATATTTATTAGGGAAGCCCTAGAACAGAAGAAAGTCCTAGACAGAGATACAAAATTGGAGGGGGAGAAAAGAGGATTGGAAGAGGAGGAAGAACAATGAGGGCGAGACAAATGAGAAACCCATAAAGAGCTGATGAAGTACCTTCTTTGAAATAGGAAAAAAGAAGAAATGGTTGGTATAGACAGAAAACTCAGGCGTAGATTAGAAGAAAGGCTATTTGAGTCCTGTAAACTACCCTTACACATCTAGGATGAACAGAACAATTTCATCCTTATGATCTTTGAAACAACAGATTGTACCCAACTAGGAAAGAGTAACATAGAAGCATGACTCTGAAATAGAGTATATTCTTTCCTCACATCAAGTTCAGATTTCTTTTGGAAACATTTCTCTCCCTCAGTATCAGGTAGGCAACACATTAACAAAAACTTATTCATCTGAATGTGTAAATAATTTATATAAGATCCTTATCCCAGAGTAGATTTTCACAAAAAGAGAAGCAGAAGAATGAAGAGGTAACAGAACAGTAAGTGCATGAGGAGATACAGATTTATACAACTAAGAAACGTTAAGGGCAAATATAGGGGAGTCTAGATAGCAAAGACAGAATTTATTAACTTCACCATTTTGCCTGGAGCCAACCTTACTTACCTTCAACTATGAACAAGAAAATAGACATTGTACCTGGATGTATATTCAGTTCTGCAAGATCACACAGGAGTACAACTTAGAGGACATTTTCCTTCCCACTTCAATCTGTTTTCAGGTAAATGGTTTCTTTCCATTTAGGCAGGACGAATGACCAATTTCAGATTGGTACATCTGTATGCAAAGTCATATTTCCATATCTGTACATAACATTTGCATCACTATTATCATATCAATATCATTATGATCAAGATCACTGAATTACTTTTTACTTAAAGCCATCTCATTGTTGGATGCCTTTCTTCACGCTCCAATCTAATTGTTCCCCCAGTTTTACCAAAATGTTCATTTTCAGCATTTCTTTTCTCTACCACTTAAGTGATTATAAGAAGAAAATTTTCCCCTTCAGGATTCTTGTTAAAGGAAGATACAATCATGAAACTGACTGGAGAGAGATATAATCAAACTTGGGTCCTCTGTAACTAAGTGAAAAGACAGTATCAGTATTCTTTTTAAATTATGCTTGGTTTAGCAAGCTGTATCAGGTACATTGGTGGCAATTACAAGGTTATATTTTGCATCTCATGTTTTTTGAATGGACAGAGAGGTTTTGTTCAAAGGCAGTCTGTCTATCCAGTTATTTTGTTAGACAAGTGCAAAACTGTTAGAAAGGTCATGAGTTTTAGACAAGACATTCAATATTATTACTGTTAATATTGGTACAAAAGCATTAGATAATTCATAAAACACATTGTGATTATTATTGCTAGCTTGGCCTCACAAGAAAAGTATTAAATATATTAGGATAATTCCACATAAATCCTCAGCATTCCTACATATTTCTAATGAAGTTCTACAGCAAGAAATAAAAAGAGAAATTCCATTTAAAGTTACTGTAGACATTATAAAATATTTGGGAGTCTAATTGCAAAAAGAAAACCAGGAACTACACGAACACAATTACAAAATACTTTTCATGCAAACAAAGTTAGATTTAAATAATTGGAAAAATGTCAGTTGCTTGTGGTTAGGCTGAGCTAATATAATAAAAATGACAATTTTACCTAAATTAATTTACCTGTTTAGTGGCATACTAACCAAATTACCAAAATATTTTATATAGCTAGAAAAAATAATAACAAAATTCATCTGGAAGAAGAAAAGGTCCTGGGGCGGCTAGGTGGCACAGTGAATAGAGCGCCAGCCCTGGAATCAGAAGGCCCTGAGTTCGGAGCCGGCCTCCAACACTTAATCCATACAAACAAAAACCTAGCCGTGTAACCTTGGGCAAGTTACTTAACCCCAATTGCCCTAAAGGGGCGGCTAGGTGGCGCAGTGAGTAAGAGTGTCGGCCTCGGAGTTGGGATGACCCGAGATCAGATCCGGCCTCAGAAAATGAGCACCCACACATAAATAATGACTAGCCATGTAACCTTGAGCAAGTTACTTAACCCCGATTGCTTTAAAAAAAAAAGAAGAAGAAGAAGAAAAGGTCCAGAATATCAAGGGAATTAATGAAAAGAAATGCTAGGGAAGAGGGCCTACCCATACCAGATTATAAATTATATTGTAAAGCAGCAGTCATCAGAACTACTTGGTACTGGTTGAGGAATAGAGTGGTAGAATAGAGTGGAATAGAATAGGTACTCCAGACATAGTAGTCAATGTTTACAATAATTTATTGTTTGATAAATCCAAACAATTATGCTTGGTTTAGCAAGCTGTATCAGGTACATTGGTTGCTATGTACCATCTTCTGGGATAACAACTCACTATTTGACAAAAACTGTTGGGAAAGCTGGAAAATAGTATGGTAGAAACTGGGAATAGACCAATATCTTATACCATGTACCAAAATAATGTCTAAATGGCTTCACATTCTAGATATAAAAGTTTACACTGTAAGAAGTCTCTGGGAGAGCAAGGACTAGTTTACCTGTCAGATTTATGGAGAAAGGAAGAATTTATGACTAAAGAAGAGATGCAAAATGGATAATTTTGATTACATTAAATTGAAAATATTTTGTACAAACAAAGCCAATGTAACCAAGATTAGGAGGGAAGAAGAAAATTGGGAAAGAATTTTTATAACCAGTGTCTCTGACAAAAGACTCATTTCTAAAACATACAAAGAACTGAGTCAAATTCTTAAGAATACAAGTCATTCCCCAGTTGATAAATGGTCAAAGGATATGAACAGGCAGTTTTTAAAGAAGAAATTAAAGGTGTCTATAAGCATATGAAAATATGTTCTAAATCATTATTGATCAGAGAAATGCACATCAGGACAACTATTAGGTATCACATCTCACCAGGTCAGATTGGCTAACATGACAAAACAAGAAAATGATAAATGCTGGAGAAGATGTGGGAATATTGGTACACTAATGCATTGTTGGTGGAGCTGTGAACTGATCCAACCATCCTGGAGAGTAATTTGGAATTATGTCCAAAGGGCTATAAAAATGTCAACACCCTTTAATTGAGCAATACCACTTGTAGGACTATATCCCAAAAAGACCATATAAGTAGGAAAAAGGACCCATATGTACAAAAATATTTCTAGCACCTCTTTTTGTGGTGGCAAACAATTGGAAATTAAGGGGATGGCCATCAATTGGGAAATAGCTAAACAAGCGTTGGTACATGAATGAAATGGAATACTGTTCTGCTCCTCATAAGAAATGAGGAGCAGACAGACTTCTTAATAACTTGGAGAGATGTATATAAACTGATGCTGAGTGAGTGGAGCAGAACCAGTAGAACATTGTACACAATTATAGACATATCATATTTGCAATGACTGACTTTGATAGACTGAACTCAGCTCAACAATGCAAGGTTATAAGGCAACTCCAAAGGACTCATGGTGGAAAGCCAGAGAAAGAACTATGGAGTGTAAATGCAGATTGAAACAAAATACTTGCTCTCTGTCTCTTTTTCATTTTTTTTGTTTCTTCTTCCTTGTTATTCATTCCATTGGTTATAATTATTATTTACAACTTGACTAACCCTTAATGTGAAGGTATATGTAGAACTTATATTGAATTGAATGACACTATGGGGGAGAATGCTCAAGGAAAATTGCCCTCATGTTTTACAAAAAGAGGGCAAAATAGAGGTTGAAAGAATCCACCAATCACCTCTTGAAAAAGATCCAAAAAAGAATACTCGGAGTAATATTATAGCCAAGTTCCAGAGTTCCCAGATCAAGGAGAAAATACTACAAGCAGCCAAGAAAAACAATTTTAATATTGTGGAAACACAATCAGAATAACACAGGATCTGGCAGCTTCTACATTGAGGGATCAAAGGGTTTGGAATATAATATTCTGGAGGCCAAAGGAGCTGAGATTAAAACCAAGAATCCCCTACCCAGCAAAACTGAGTATCATGTTTCAGGAGAAGATATGGCAATTCAATGAAATAGAGGACTTTCAAGCATTCTTGATGAAAAAAAAAACAGTGTCGAATAGAAAATCTGACATTCAGATATAAGAGACAAAAGAAGCATGAGAAGGTAAATGGGGAAAAGAAATCATAAGAAACTTATCAAATTTGAACTATTTACATTCCTACATGGAAAAACAATAATTGTAACTTATGAAACTTTTCTCAGTATGAGAATAGTTGAAGGGAATATAAAGTTCTATTTATGCATACATACATATATTTACATAAATAAATGTGTGTATATATACACATATGCCTATATAGAAGGGTATATGGGTGTATGAATACATACGTGAGTGTCTATATGTGTGTGCATGTGTGTGTGTGTGTGTGTGTGTGTGTGTGTGTGTGTGTGTGTGTGTACAGGCATACATAGAGGGTGTAGGACCAATTGAATAGAAAGGAATAATTCTTAAAAGGTAAAATTGACACGTGAGAGAGGAATATAATGAGAAGAGATGGGGAGAGACAGAATGGGGTAAATTATTTCATATAGAAGAGGCAAGGGGAAACAGTTAAAATTGAGGGGAAGAATAGGAAGGCAAAGGGGAATGTGTAAACCTTACTCTCGTTGAATTTGGCTTAGGGAGGGAATGACATATAAACTAAATAGGGTATCTCACCATACAGGAGAGTAGGGGGAAAGGTATGAGAGGGGGGATGATGGAGGGAAGGGCAGGTTGAGGGGGGAAGGAAGTTGGAAGCACACACTTTTGAAAAGGGAAAAGGTTAAAGTAGAGAATAGAAAAACTGGGTGGGGGGCGGGGTAGGATGGAGGGAAATATAGTCAATCTTTCACAACATATTCACTATGGAAATACTTTGTGTAGCTAGACATATACAACCTATATTGAATTGCTTATCTTCCCAGTAAGTGTGGGTGAGGAGGGAGGAAGAAAAGAATCTGGAATCCCAAGTTTTAAAATCAAATGTTTAATATCTATATCTATCTATCTATCTATCTATCTATCTATGTATCTATATCTATATATCTTTCTATATCTATATATAAAACTTTTTTTTACATGCAACTGGGAAATATGATATACAGGCACTGGGGTATACAGATCTATCTTGCCCTAATGGGAAGTTGGAGAGGGGATGGGGGAGGATATAGGAAAGAGCAGATTGGGGGAGGGGGTATACAGTGGGATCACTGTTTTGGGGTGGTGGGTAGGAAAAAGATGGGGAGAAAATTTGTAACTCAAAATCTTGTGGAAATGATGTGAACTAAAAATAAACATAAAATTTAATTTTAAAAAAAGAGTAAGAAGACTGAGAGGCATGATAGAGCCATGTTATGGAAGATTTTAAAAGCTAAATGAAGGATTTCATATCAATTATTTTTAACTAAATCCTGCCAAACTGACTACAACAATGCTTTCAAACATTCATTATTACTATTCATAATCCTTCATCATAGTCATTGTGACCATTTTTATGACTAGAGATGTAAGCATTCATAAACCTTAGGAAAATAATCAACATAAATAATTATATTAGAATCAAAAACATTGAAAATCACAAGATTTTATCAATAAAGTAAAGACTGATAAAGGGCACCAATTATTTGAACTAAAAAGAAACTACAAAGTATTGTCACAAAGGGACATTTTTAATGTTGTAAAAAGTATCTCTCTATAACTAAGACCAAAAATCATAAGCAATAAGAATATACTAGGGGCTTTCCTGATAAATACAAAGTAAATCAAGGGTGCCAATTCTCTCCAATAGCATTTTATGTAATTCTATAAATGCTAGCAAGAAGCAATAAGACAAGAGAAAAAAAGTAAAGGCATCAATTTAGGTAAAAGGGATATAAAATTATACCAATTTACTGATGGCATTACTTAGAATATCCCAGGGAATCTGTAACAGGAAGCACCCCAACATCCCCAGGGTAGCTGCCAACACAGGTTCTTAGATCTGCTTTTATAAAGGAAAGCAACTCAAAATCTGTTACAAGCTTACTTTAACCAAACAAACATATATTACCTAGTTCAGGGGGAAAAGGTCAGCACCCCGAACTTCAGAGTATACAGACAGATCAAACATACAGGCTTCCAAACTGTCCAACCATTATATCAATACCAAATCACAGTTACCAGAGAGGGAAGCATCAACATCTGGGTTTTCAAAGCCAGGGGGCTCTCAATGGCTGCCCAGAGTCTCATCTGGTCAAATCACACAACACTTCTCAAAGTGAGCTCCAATGCAAAGCCTCACATCAGGGATTATATAGCCTTCTCCTGGCTCAGAGAATATAACCACCCTCTTGACCCACTGCCCAATCACAGGGCATCAAGGTCTGGTCATTCCTGAAAACCAAGCCTCCTACCACAGGCTACATGTGACCACATTCAGCCTATTAGGGGGCAGAGTGTATTTTCAAATTAAAGAAGGTTCTCCGAATCACTTAAGCCAATCAAAGGGCCTAGGGGTAGGGAAGATCTTCAAATCTGCATTTACATCACAGAATCACAAAAGAAGCTAATTGAGAAATAGCTTCAATAAAATTGTAGGCTACAAAATAAATCCTCAAAAATCCATAGCATTTCTATGTAGTACTAAGAAAATCAAAGAAACAATAAGA